>JABFPQ010000716.1:0-10425 GCA_022817265.1 Masnerella sp. ZL-2020
GTGGCGGAATTTTAATGGTGTTCCTGTGACCTTGAAATTTGAATTATTCAAATTTTATTGTATATGATTGATTTTTGGAGATTTCAATGCTTGTTGATTTACGTAATATTTTTATTAAAGAAGTTTGCAAAACTGACCAACGAAATTAGAAAAATGTAAGGATTTGGAGAAGAATGATCAAATAATAAAGTGGAGACAAAATATTTTGTAATTATTTTTATTGACTTAAATTAGCGAAATAACTATACTTCAAAATAATAATTACATTTTTTTTAATCCTTAAGGAATATATATGAAATTGAAAATATTGTTCAAAATCGTGCATATATATTAATTTGGTACACTTAGACTATATTTTCATCATGTTTCATTACATTAAATAATCATATTATGTTCTATTGCGTAGTTTAGGTATGCATAATTTTTCCGCGGGAATGCAGCGCATAACTAGATTGTCATGATGATTCGAGCATCTTTGAGCGATGTAAAATGAGATAGTAAACCAACGTGTAGTCTCATTTGTATCGTTTACGCTTATCTAGAGGATTCGCGAGGCTTGATGCTGCTTGAATCAAATCGGTGTCGGTTTCTTATGTCTTCAACGCTGTATTGATTGAATTTTAAGAAGCCAGCCTAAAAGATATATGGAGTGTTTGGTCTTTCGAAACAATCAAATATTTATGACTGTCCTGTGGAAATTTGTTTTGGAACTATATAATGTGTCAATTAAGTTTGGCTAATGCACGCATTTTTAAACGAATGATTTTATGAATGGTTGTTGAAAGTTGTTATTTTTTGGGAGTTTGTGGTTTTTTGGTAGTTTTATTGACATTTTATATTTATATGTTTTTAATGCGGAATTGTCAGGAAATAGATTACTTTTTTATTTTTCGTTTAATATTCGTAGAAAACAGGTAAACATGCCAATATTTAAATGTCGAGTTTAATTTCCATTGATATGTAATATATTGGAGTTGTTTTTATGTCAAAATATATTCATTTTGAAAGTATGTACTCATTTTTATTTTAATTATTTTGTTGTATTTGCTGTTTTGAGAATCCTGCAAAATTAATAATATGTATTTCATTTACAATTTCAACTAATAAAGTCAATTCATAAAAATTTTGAAGCTGTATCTCATATACATATTTAATGAAGCAAATTTGCATGTGTTATTCCACTATTTTAATTGTTAATTTTATTCCATAAATGGGTTAAATTTAAATATCACAATAAGAAAAGTAAAATAATATATACGAATTCTTCCTCAAGCCATACATTTTTCGTTTTTTCTCCTTTTATAAAGAAAGAAAATATTCAGCTGTACTTGAAGATTTATCGTTCAAATGTTTTGACAGTTTGTCTCATTGAATTTACATTATTTTTTTATATCATAGAAAGTATGAATTCTTCATAGTCAGATAAATGAATTAATATTCATTTGTTCAATGAAACATTCCATATTAGTTTATCATTAACTATTATTTACAATAATTTGTCATAATATTCAATAATAATAATATAATTAATTCAAGTTCAGAAATTCAACTATAGATATAGAAATGAAACCTATCAAAGTACATTCAACCCAAAAATTATAATGATATACGTGCAACTTTTTCGCACGAAAAAAGGGCAAAAAAATCTTTTGACTAAATTCGATTCGAACAAAAAGTTGTTTGTGTTTTCACGAAATGACAACTTGATTTCTGGTTAACAAAGTTCGACGATCGATAAATTCGAATGATTAATTACTATGCGAGACACACGAACGTAAGGCCACGGCTAATTGAAGTATCCCTTTAAGTTTGTATCGGGTATAAGTGCTTCTTATGCCGTGCGTATTTGTTTTTGCCCTGATTTATTTCCTCGAAACGAAGGAGTCGTACGGGTGTGCCGTAGGTGGAATACATTTGACTAATTTACATGCATCGCCTAAACCGCCCGAACTTGCAAAGAATACGACTCGAAGAAGGTGGCGAAGTGAGCGCCGTTTTGCTAAAAGTATATCGGCAACGACACGAACTTTGCCGAAAACGAAAGTCTCGTTGCTTCTTTGCCTCTCGGTTTGTCAAAGTGCTACGATGATAATAACGTGAGCAAGACGAGGAACACGTTCGGAAATACGGCGCGCCAACAGATCTCGGAATTCGATATTCAAAACTGAATATCTCTCGTCATTATTATTATCAATATTCGTGACATTGATAGATAAACGAAGACAGTAGCAAGCTTTTTTAATTTTCTTTGGACGCCGGGCAGCATCCTTTTATCGCTGCATTTTTGAGGCCGACAAAAAAGTTGTTAATCTTCTTAATTATGGGTAAAACCTATCGAAATAATAAATTTCAGCCTGGCGTCTAGTCCGATATGGGAGTAATATTTTTTATGGGCGTCATCTGTAACGGCCGAGTGAGCCATTAATTAAACACTTCTTTTGACACTCTAGACAGAGAAGTAAATGTACTTTAATTACATCAATTACGTAATTATGTTCAAAGATAAATTCCTTGAATGATATCGCATTCTTTGGCGTTTGTTGGTACTCGAATGTTGAAAATCGTCTCGGTGAAACTCTGCTACGATACGTTGCAAAATGTATTAAAATATCCATAACGCATTACCAGTTAATGACCGACCGCGTAACCTAAACTCTATCTTATCGAAGTTTCATTACCTAATTCGCGGTTGATTTATAATTGTTCGCCAAGCAGCTATAATTATGATAATTACAGTTTTTCGTTGTTCCACCTCCTGCCACGGCCTAAGTCGTTCTCGTCGTATTTCTCATCTTACCCCGTATTCAGGTCGTTGTAACCCTTCGTTCCTCGCCTCTTTTTTCTCCATCCTCCTGCTCTTCTTCATCCTTTAGCTTTTTCCTTTTCGTATTCCTTTTCTCATCTCGCTGCTGCTCCTCCTTCTTGGCCTCGACCTCCCCATCCTCTCGCAAGTCAAATCTACGGTTCGTCTCTTGGCGGCGAGCCCGTAGGAACGGGTTTTCGATGTCCGTCTCTACGCGTGAAATTCGTATCGCGACCGTTCCCCCGAAATCGGCAATGGAAATCCGCCGGTTTTCTCCGCTTTTCGATCGCAAAGGTCCGACGTTCGTCCGCGAGCTTCGTCGATTTATCTATCCTCGCTCGCGATAAGCGCAACCGATTTTCATATCCGATCTCGCGAAAACCGCTTTCACACGATCGTCTGCGTGAAATCGTGCGAAATCGCGGAAACGTAGAAACTCATTTGCAAGTCGCCGATCGCGAGGGTTAATCGGCTCATCTGGGCGCGTTTGAGTTGATAACTTTCACTGATATCCGCGAACGAGGAAATCGTGTTGATTTTTGCGAACGTCGTGGGTTTACAAAGTGATGATCGTAATGGCTCTAACCATCGTCCGACATCTGGCATTAGGCGCAACGCTTTCGAGTGGCAACGCCCGCAGCAATTGTTGCCGTATACGACTCCCGTATTCCCCTTCCAGGCTTCGTCCGGCTCCGTTCTTTCTGCGTTTCTTCGGCCGTTCGATCTTAATTCCACGCGAGCCAGACCGGAGAACCCACGGCCCTAGACGGGATTAAAAAAGGAGAGGAATCATGTATTCATTTCACTGACGTTATGTAACTGTCGACTGCCAGCCGCTATCCCGTTTCAGAATCTTCTTGACTTGGACTCTCCTTTTAAGAGTCAACGAGTAAGAGATAAAGTGACTTGCGATAGATTTGCCAACTTCACCGGTTCTGTTGATAGCCATTGTGTGTTGACGCAGATGCTAATCTCTTATCTTCTGACGATTTCGAGATTCAGATAAATCCGCTACTCGACACTTCCAATCATTAATGACTAATTTTCATGCAAAGTAACGGTTTGTATCTACCTATTATACTATTTTTATAAACAAACTAGTAGTTTTTATTTTGGTGAAAATCAGCACAAAGATTAAAAGATTTCTGAATATCCAGAGAGCCATGAAGTATACATTTTTTTTACAAATGCTAAATCATCTGAAATTTTGAAAAAACTAACGTATTCCATACATTTTGCAAAAACAAAAAAAATTATATATTTTAGAAGATTTTCAAGGATCAAACTAATTCGTAATTCTGAAAAAATCTTGTATCTTCCACAAGACGAAAAAGGTATATATATTTGTTAAGACCATCAAGGACCAAAATTCTGAGAAAACGACTATATTCCCAAATTTCGTAAAGACAAACTCCCTATAAAAATTCCTTCCATGAAAAAAATATTTCCATGTTGTTCTACAATGTTTATCATTCACAAAAATTTTGAAACATGAATTTTTCTAAGTGTCATCATATAATATCCTCCAAAAAGAATGAGATAGTTCATTAAACCAAAGAGCGAATTTTTTGCCCGAGATAATTTGGGGTGTCTTCGAATGCAAATTTCGAAGATAGACCTTGATAAGTTTGCCGCTAGAATCCTAAAGGGGTGAAGGCATGCGGAAAGGTGCTCCAGTAACGTCCCGGTCGAATCGCGGGCGCAATATATTTCGCTCGGCACAAAGCACGTGCTAGGAACACACATTCCATACGCAAACCATCGCTTACAGATGGTTGGCAGAGTCATGCTGCAAACGGAGGAGTCGAGCTCAGCGCCACGTACACACGCGCAATCCATCGCTTCAAGTTACACGGCCGGCTTACACACAAGTTCATTCATGCAGCATTGCGGTTCAAGTTCGAAGGACGTGTGCGCGTATAACGCAACTGCTTTACGAGCTACACCCGCGCATTTCGCATTCTGACGTTACCCAATAACGCGCGTTCGTCAAAACATGCCTGAATATCAACTTCGACAATTAATCTTGAAACGTTCGGTGAAATTTGCCAGGGAATGTCTTGATCACATGAAATGCATTCCGTCGTTTTGCAGTGTTATTGCTATTTTGCATATAAGTCAAAGTTTTAAATTTTGAGTCGAAATGTAAAATATTTTTTCAAATTTTGTCTCAAAAATTCGATTTTGAGTTAGACATTGAAAATGTCAATTTTGAAAAAACCCTTTGAGTCAAGATGAAAAACTTTCATGAAAAATATTACAGCTGGAGTAAAAATGTAAAAATTTTTAATCAAGATTTTTGATTTTGTCTGAAGATTGGAAATATATGGATTTAAAAATAGGGTTTTTGAATTAATTTTGAGTGTTACTCAAAACTTTTAAAATACTTTTACATTTTTGAAACAATTTTGGACGTCAAAATGTAATTTTTGACTGGAAATGTAATGTAACATCTTGAATGCAAATATAAAAATCTTGACTCGAGATTTTTAATTTTGAGTTAAGATTTGCAGTTTATACTCAAAATAGGGTTTTCTAGTTATACACTTTAAAGACAATTTTTTGAGGCAAGATGTGAATTTGGATTGACAATGTAAAATCTTGACTAAAAACATAAAAATCTGGATTCGGGGATTTTTCATTTGAACCTAAGATTTATATAGATTATACTCAAAATTGCGTTTTTAAGTGATAAACTTTGAAGACATGTTTTTAGTCAAGATGTGAACTTTTACTGAAAATGTAACATCTCAAATGGAAATATAAAAATTTTGACTCAAGATTTTTATTCATTATGACTTACAATTTGCAGTTTATACTAGCTGTTTTTAAGTTATGTAATTTGAAAAATTTTTTTGAGTTAAGATGTGAAATTTTGACTAAAAATGTAAAATCTTGAGAGAAAACATAAAAATCTTGACTCAAGAATTAACATTTTCAATAATTATTAAAGAATGTAACAATTTTATTGTTGATATGTCATAGTTGACACTTAAGTCTTTGGTATACTCATGATGATATGAAATTACACGTGACATTGGGACCTGCGAATGAATATCCGAAACAGTTGTAGAACTTTCTACGGAATGTTGATTAGATTCGCTGGTAATTCAGATAATTTTTCGTGTGATTAGGTGGAATCTGACGAACGACTAGGCTTTGCATGGAAACCGTTTCAAATAATCAACTACGAGTCTAATTGGAGATATCCAGTAGTAACCATTCAGTAAGGTCAAGTCATGAGAAGAAACTGAGTGAAATGGGAAACTATTCATACGCATCGAAAAAGTACCCCATAGAAACGTTTACAGTTTCTTCTTTTCCGCTTTAATGTCTCAATGTATGAGTTCCTTTCATTGGTATAAAGTATCACTATATGACTGCTGAATTTCAAGCATCTACTATTAAGAATTGAATAATTTCAAATATGTTTAAAAAATATGGTTAAATTAAGATATTCCTCTAAGTTATTTCTCTTTTAGTTTTAAAAATAAGAGAGCAAAGCTTTTTTATTTAAAACTTTGTATTTCGCACTCCTAAAACATGTAAACCAAAAATCAATATTTTGATTTGAAATTTTGAGTAAAAATGTTCAAATTCTAATTCTATGATGATATATTTTAGAATATTTTTCAATGGAAGATCTTGAAACAAAACAGGTCTTGAATTTGAGCCCCAGTGAAGGAAACTTGACGATCAGAACATCCTTCTCGAAACAGGTCAAATTTCATTAGATCCTAGTCGTTTGGCCCGGTTCTTATGGAAATGGGGTCTTTTCCTGGACACGTTTTCGAAACAGGTTGCATTCGCGCGACACAACAAGGATAATCGGTCGGCACGTTTATTCGCCGGGGAGCTGCAGCTACTTCTACTATGACGTGGACTATATATACCAAACTGATTCCGTGGAAGGCATTTGACCCAAGCAACCACCTGCTGTTCGGTCGATGCCGCGTAACGTATCTTTCACGCTCCGTCCTTTGCGCGCGCGCGCCAAATCTCGCTCGCTCCCGCTCGCGCGATATACGCGACTGCGCATGGCATCATGCCGTTTCTGATTCGGTAGATGAAACGAAGTAGTTATGCAAGTCCGAGGCAGACGCACGTCACTGAACGATGATTCGATTTGCGCGATCCTGAATGGACAACACGTGTGCCGCCTAACGAGAATGATTCGTTTCGCGCATTTTTCCGCCTCGTCCCCGCAAATGATACTTCGCAACGTGTTCGAGGAGTCATCCCGCGTGTAATTTTCATCCGCTAAACTTGTTATAAATTAGTCGCGTTGCGCTCGAAAATGGCTAGGAAATAGAAAAAGTGGTTATTACGGGCCGGCTTGATCGAGCGTTTGATTGTTAACGCGCGGGGTTTTGCATGCGAGGCTTTTATGCGGCCGTAAATCAAGATCGTCAAATACGCGGAAGCAAATGGAAGACAATTACGCGCGCAGAACTTACAAGTTCGATTAAACGCAGGCGAGGAGAGAAGATTGCGTGGTCGTATAACGACACCACTCGCGGAGGTGTCACGGCGGACAGCCCTAATGGCGGAATCGCGCTAATGGCCGGATCATAAACTCCATCCTGCGGCCGCGCGTCGCCTAATAGAGAACGGCCGGCATTCCGCCGCGGAATCTCGAGCAGCCGCGAATCTGCAAAATTGGAATCGAAGGTTAATTGGTTCGCGCCGCGGCCATATTTAGATTCGCGCGCTCGCGAGATTGATTAGCCCCGCGGATTTGCACTTTAATTAATTGCGCGTCAATTTGTATTCGGCGCCGAGATGTTAATTAAGAAGTTGCCGCGAGAGGGCGCGTTTCGAGAAAAACGCGCCCAATAATGGAATTCGCAATCAATACACGTCAGCGAGCCGTCGATGACCCCTTCCCCCTCCCCTCCTACACCCTTATTATGCGACGTTGCTATCGGAAAGTAATTACGCCGAGCCGGTAATTAATCAAATTCCGCGCGAGGATGACGCGACGAAAAAGAGCGGCCGACGAATCCATTAGCCCAACGCGTGTCTTGGCTTTTAGTTTGCCTTCGCAACCCCTGGCGCAGGCTAATTGCAGGCCTTTCCCGCCGCGACAAAGAACATTTTCTATGCGCGATTCCGAGCGCCATGACGGATCAATGACACGACGAAAATGCGCCATTGTCTGCGCATAGAGAAAAAGTCCCTTGAAAAATCTTACAGTTTCTACAGTTATTATTATTATTTTCCAGGTCTACTTTAACAAAACATTTTTCGAGCGACCAAATGACGATGTTGAGTTGTGACGTTGTGTCAAGTTTCTTTGGACACGCAGACAATGTTCTCCGATTACGAAATACTGAAAATTTACAGTTTTACGATGCTTGGACGTATCTTAAAAAGGTGCTGTGTACACAAATATATGAAATTTTCAACTTCACAAAATATGTTTAAAGTCAGAAATTCTTAAATGCTAGAAAATAGTAGTGTACTTTACAAGTGGGAAAATTAATGCTTAACGAGTGCGAAGCTTATAACACGAGCCGAAGGCGTGTATTGTAATTGCGCGATTTAAGAAATTACTTTTCCAGCTTGGCAAGTACAATATTTTAGATAACGTGGGAGAAAAAAATGCTTTTTCGTTTGAATACAGTGGGAAAAAAGCGCTATTTTTCCTATAAGTTAGATAAAAAATTGAAACATTGTTGTTCACATTTTTTTTAAAAATACCATTTAGAAAAATATTGACTTTCAAAGAATTCAAAACTCCAAGGTTGAATTTTTTAAAAATTTAAAACTTGGAGTTTTTAAATTAGAAACTCTAAGTATCAAATTTGGTCGAAAAGTTGTTATATCAATCAAATTTCAAAAACGTCCCCTTTAAATACTAAAAATTCAACCGTACATTTTAAATCAAATTTTCCCAACGCACAGTTCCGTTCCAGGCCTTTAACCCCAGAATTTCCTCCGAACATTTTTCAAAGATTATGCGTAACAGTCTGGGATTAGACGGCACGGTGATTACGGTGAGACCCGGGAAAGTGTTTTAAATTGGAAGCGCGGCTTTCCGCAACGCCACCTACGCGCGCCACCAACGTCGATCGGCTCTAAACAGCGGATTGAAAAATGTTTTCAATTTTTCAGCGACCGGTTACGTGAATCGTGGACACTGTTTCGAGGTCCGATTTCGCGCCATGTGCATTGGAAAGTGCGCCCTACGTAAGCGCAACCTGCTTCGCTCGACATCAATCTGCCTACCGCTTTCTCTGTCGATTCGCCGGATCGCACGCTCTTCTAAACAAGAAGCAGTTATTCGACGATTAGTGTAATCCGGAGACAGTTGCGCAAAAAACTTGATTACAATAATTGCGCATATTGTACGCGTCTTTTTTTCGCAGTCATTTCCTTAATGTACCGCAATCAAGGATTTCATGTAAATTAATTAAACTTAATCAGGGGTTTGTTAATTGATTTATTGTGGAGGATTTTTTTCAGCAATCTGCTACATTGTATATAATTGTGGGGTTCAAACGTGGTTATTTTGGATCTGACGGTTAACAAGAAGAAATATCTTCCAGATGAATGTAATTTCAAAACGTAATGAATATTCGTTTTTAGTATACGCTGTTTAATACTAAAACGATCATTTTTTATTTTGTTGTTTATACATTTCTCAACCGGTTTTCGTGATTTAACACTTTTGAAACGTATAATATACATTTTTCAAAATACTGAGGAGAGTAATTTCATTTTAAATACTTTTTCGTCAAATGAAATGTCGATGTGTTCGAATTCCAATTAAAATCCAATGAAATAATAATGTAAACAGGTGGCGTTGGCACATAGGAGCACACTTTTTGCGTGCAACAATTTCTAAATGTCACTCGAGTTCGCAGACGCGAGAGAAAATGCCATCAATTAAAGCGCCAGCTCCCAGACGGAATATCTAATCTCGCGGATTACGGCGGTCGTCCGATTTGCAGGTTATTTATTGCGTTTACGAAACGCGCGCGACATTAATCACGGTTTCGCCATCCGGATGGGCCGATCGCTTTTGGTTCGGTCGCGGGCCGAAAAAAAACGCCCGACCTCGGACAATTTTCTTATTTGACAGCGCGCGTAATCGTAGCCGCGGGCGCGCCGACCGATCACGTAGCTATTTTTACGAGCGCGCTTTCTTGCGGCGTTATGCATGCGCGAACTTGCGGCCGATCGATTGAAATTCGCGGCGTTTTTGTCAAATTCCGAGGCCGCAGGAATGCCGACGGAAGGATGCGCGTAATCGCGAGCACCGCCGGCGAAGCTAATCGCGCCGGTGTTGGACTTTCTGTTCGACTAATAACACGCTGCCTAATCGCTCGCGCGCACAACGTGTCATCTCATTCAATTATCGACTGCGCGGTCCCGTCGTTACGCCGGAATGTTTGTTTGTACAACGGACATTTGATGCAACACAAATTATTCCAGATACTGCGTTGCGATAAATTCCGAACGGACGTTGGTCTTTCCGTTAGGGAAATCGCTTCGCATCGGATCAAAGACATTTTTTTTTCGCTTTTTCGACTTTTTATTACTTTTGGAGCGATGGGAAAGTTTGCTGTCGTAAAGTTTGTATTTTTGAACAATTTTTTTTTTAATTATTATAATTG
>JABFPQ010000717.1:0-10423 GCA_022817265.1 Masnerella sp. ZL-2020
CAGTACATGAGTGCGACAAGGACAAATGCATAGTGGTTTTCGTGACATAAACAAAGATAGCATTAGAGATACTGGTTTAGCCTATATCTATATACATCGCAGGCATCGCTGCACCATCAATTTCAATTAAACATTTTACAAAACAAAAAACACTATTTATATGGTCTTAAATTTTTAAGAAAATATTTCAGCTAAATTTTAGTAATAAACTAGAAATAACTTTTTTGTAAAAATATTTAACAAATTGAGAAAACAATTTATAGTTTTACTTTTCGTCGATTTTATATTTCTAATATGAAAAGATATTCAAATCGTATTCGAGTAGTAATATACTTAATATTATTCAAGACAACAAATGTTACCGCATACCACTTCGTTACAATGTTACGTTTATCTTAAAAACGATTTAGATTATTCCAAGTGAAATCGGAACACAAATTGCGATTAATGGTCAGATAAAGCGAAAGAGATAATTTTACAAATCAGCACTCAAAATAAATCGTAACACTCAGTTTTTTGCAGAAGGTCATTAGCAATTACATCTTGATAATAAGTGGTGTTATCAAGACGAATATATAATTCTTATCTCGCGGAGTAATTTTTTATGCAAACACTTAATAATGGCGCTATTAATAAACTGGCCATATTTTGTAATTCGGAAATGAATGACTGTTCGTTGGAAAATTTTTTCGTTTATTTAAACAATAATGCAGTTCCGTTTTTTTATTACAAAAATAAAAGATGAAAAAAAATGTTAAACTTCGAAGCTAAATTTTGAAAATCAAAACTTTATTTTAGAACTTACCCTTGTAAAAAAAAGTATCCATTTTTTATGATGAATCGTTTATTGAGTAAAGGTTATATACGTTTGACGAACGCTCTGCAATAACGTGTCCAATACTAAAATATATTCCACAAATATCTATATTAATTTCTAGTTGAATGATAAAAATAAGTTACATAAAAATGAAAATTTCAGTTTCACTCTTTCTTTAAACTAACAAATTAAAAGATCAACAAATTTTCTTTATAAAATTGTACCTATAATACTTTATAAATTTCTCAATTGTAAAAAATGTGCTAAAAAAATTGTATACATGAAAAGATAAAATGTATTTCACACCAAAGGAGTGGAAAAGGTTTCGACATATTCTCCCATAACTCATACGAAAAAAATTGATCACGGTTGTTTTATCAGGATTCTCACATAATAGCTTATGAATAAAAAGGGCAAATAAGATATCTTGTAGCACGCGATGTTTTACGAGCGTCGGAATGGGGTTGTTTCATGTTCATCCCACTAATGTATTTGGACAATGTTTTGTGACGAATATAATCAGGGCATCTCTTATGTACGAACACGTTTTTCAGGTATTTGAGAATTTATCAAGGTCTAAATAATGAAAATCCATAAATTCATAATGAATTTTCAATACTTTTTTACAATGCATAAATAAATGTTTATACAAAATTTTAATATGGTAAAATACAAACAAATTATTTATTATTTTGTCAAAATGAAAAAAAACTTATGAATTCTTTACTTACATACCTTTATAAATTAAAATTGAATACACGATTTTATATCCTAATGAAAATCCTCTAAAACCATAAAATCTCCAAAGCCAATAAAACCAAAATTGAATAACACAATTAATTTAAAGACTATACCAATAAATAAAGCACTCGCGAGATAAAAAGCAAATGAATGATGTGCAATTCTCAGCTGGCTACTGATAAGACGAAATTGTAGATAACGTGAGATAAGAGATGATTTTGAAATCAGAAAAATGTAAACTGACGCTTTTTGCGAGGAACAAAACAGCTGCTTTTGATCATTATAGGATGAAAATTATGAACAAAAATATAAGATGCTTTGTTGAAAAGGTTTATTCGATAACCGTATGCGTGTGTAAAAATGATGAAAAAATACAATTTGTCAAAAATTTTCTTTTCTTTGGAAAAATGTGACTTTTGTTGAAAAACATGGCTGGACATTACAAAACATTAATTGAACATCGCAATAACGAATTTTATAGGCAGGTTCGCTCTTAAAACTACGCTACCGATATGTTACCCTAGAAAAGCTACTTTTTTGTCAATTTTCGAGTTTTCCTTCGTATAAACACAGCAACATTGAAACATCCTCCGCGTTATGCACAAAAATTATTAAGTATACACGTTATATAATTATGTATATACGTCATACGATTGTTGGTAATATATCAAATATAAAAAAAAATCACAGTGAATTCAAAGTTCTATACATTTGCACTTAAAAGTGACTTTCCCAAAACGTACAAAGTTGGACAAAAAATGACGCAGTTTTGATGGCAGTGTGTATTTAAAAAACCAGCATTTTTACACTTTTTTACATGTTAAAGAAAAATACCATTTCCTAACTACTATCAAAAACAATTAGCATTCGAAGAATTGAATTTGTTCATTCAAAACAATTTTGCAACTACAGAAGCCAAAAATCAAGAAACAATTTTGTTCACTTTTGGTACTTCCGTCATTCACTAAATTCGGTTTATCAACTTTCAAAAAGAACATGTAACTGCTGAAACACGGCCGAAGTTTTGACCTGACTAGTCAAAATATGTTACACTTTTGGCCGTGCGCGTCTTAAATTGGAACACACTATATATATTTATTTTATTTAACAACTTGAACGCGATATAGCCGTAGTTTTCTGGATTCTTGCATTACTTGCTACATCTTGCAACAATGCTAGAATTATCGGTTAACTTTATCACTACACAAGTAGTATTCCCCAAAATTCATAATATATAGAAAATTTTATAGATAATTTATTTTTCAATGTATAAAAACATAAGTAAATTATTAAGAACTTGTTTATTCATTATACGTTGTACAAAACATTTTACAAAAAATTCATTCAATTTTCAGTATGTGAAAATAAAGAAAAGAAATTATTATAAAATAAAATTTGCAATGTTATTGTTGTATTTTTTTCTTTTATATATTTTATTAAATTTTCTTGAATATGATCTTACATTCACAAAATATAAAATATAACTGTTCACAGAAATATTTTTTATACATTGTAGAATAATATCTATAAAATTTTATAAATATTATGTGCTTTTTGAGTTATAATGATTTGGAATCACCCAAATATCGATCGGCAAATCGAGATGTTTGATTTTTTTTTTCATCGAACACATTTAGTCAAGTGGATGGCAGAGTTAACACCACTTTGCACATTCGTTTTGTGCTGTTCATTTTCCTTTTTTTTTACAGTGCTGCCTTGGATACCAAGTAGGAGAACGGAGAATACCTCAAAGTTCAAAAGTACCTCTGCTGTCGACCAACTTTTTACGCAAATTTGCATTTATCGATTAATTAATTATAATTACTTTTAATTTATATTATTATCATAATTATTATTTCATTAATATTACTAGATAGTACGAGTAATTAATTACTTTTACAATATTTTAGTCGTACAAAGTTGACGTCGAAACAGTAATGTACCGGAATTTGGAGGTACACTCAAAAGACTTACACAATTTAGTCTGTCATTTTCGATCACGTTTATAAATTTAATTGGATTGATCGTGTGACACAACATAGAGACAAACACAGTATTACTTAATTTATTAAAGTGCGAAACCAAAATTTCGATTAAGTGTGAGTCGGATCGATTTTCAATCGACGTTCGATGTCTAACGGGTTAAAACTGCTAAAAAGGGGTCAATAAATACCAAACTGACTAAAAAAGTTCCCTGAATAATGCCACGTTAGCTGTTCAAGCTTTCCTTCGTTTGTTTATGACAATCTTTTTAACAATGCTGTAAATCGTATCACCAGTCTTAATCTCGTTTATGAAAACGAAAAGTCCCTGATAGTCACTGATTTTGTAAATTATTTAAATACAATTTATCTAAATATAACTTGGCATTACATTAAAATTCAATTTTCTAATTTAATTGACCACAATACGTAGAAATTTAATTTTGAGGTATACATTTTTCAATAAACAAAATATTTGAGTTTTGTATAATTATTGTCCCAACAAAATTTTGTATTTAAATTTTGTCAAAATAATTTGCCATTTTCAAAGGACCTTTCTGCAATTAACTATGGTCGATTTACATTTCGAAAAATTGTGTTCGAAAAAAATGTGTCAACATAATTTTTGAAAAATCAACTGCAGAGATTATTTTGACAAAATTTAAATAAATAAACAAAATAATTACTTTGTTTATGCAAAATTATAAAATAACTTTCTGTTTGCAGCAAAATGCAGTTGCCTTTATATAAAATTCAATGAAATTCATGTTTTCCATACATTTACATAATTGTGATTCTCAGGGTAAATTGAAAAAAGTTGAAGAAAATTGAAATGCAAAATTGGTAAAATGTTTTTAGTTAAGAACTCGCTTCGTACATAAAATGACAAAGTAACAATTTTCAAATGAATTATAAAGTTTGGCTTGGTTTTAAAAACGTGGAATTTGTAGAGTAAAATTATCGACACAAAGCGACGGCAAAACTGAATGAAAAGAAGTACAAATAATAAGATCGGGGACTGGCTTTACTCATCGCTGATGCACATTATATATCACAGTAGCCGCTTCCGTGTCACGGATGTTTTTATCGCATTTTTCCTTTATTTTTGCCAATGGGAGAAATGTCACATGAACAGTTTGGAGTATAAAAAAATCAAACGAAGCTTTTCACTAAAATATTGATTTTTTTTATTCTTAACTAGATATATCGTAAAGAATTTTTTATTACGATTTTCAGATAATAATGAAGATTATCAGTATGTTATTAACAATTTGTTATTTTATTGTTAGGATGTATGAATAAATAATAATAAATTATAAATATAAAAATTGAGTCTTTCAGTTTAAAGATACTCTAAATTTAAAAGTCGCAAACAGAGCTGAGGAAGTGAAAAGAGAAAAATAGTCCATGCACCATTGCTCCCAATTTTGTTCAATCCTCAACATAAAACTGCACTCCTTTTCTTATTTCCCAACGAAACCGTAAGTTTCGCTGCATTCGATATATACATACATGTACATATGCATACATTTATATTTAGTAAAACAAGATCCCGTCCAAAAAATATTTCCACTTCCAAAAAATTCATTGAAAATGTAAAACCGTTAATCATCAAACTTATTTCACTACCCAAATAAAATTTATTTTTTGTTACCGCAACCTTTTACCTACAAAGTCTAAATTTGTATAAAATTTAAAATTACGATATTCGCGTTTCAAAACAAGTTTGACAAAAAACATCGATACTTGGTGTTGAAAATAAAAAGCTTCTTTGAGCAGGATCTTATTCGTGTCGACATGGATCGGTTACTTATTCTCGCATTACCGCTAGTTTATGTACAAAAAGTATTTTACACAATCCCTGCTCCTCGAAGAAAACCGAGTGATTTTTCCTCTATCTCAAGTATATATAGAAACGAGGACTCGTCGCCCCTTTCGAGGGCTTTTTCTCAATCGAACGGAGGCTTCGGCAGCTTTCGACTGGCCCTAAGAAAGTACGTTCACCTCGCGAGGCGAACCGCAAACATTCAGTACAGACTCCGCCGCGTTTAGAGACATCTGACTGCGCGCCTCGTTTTGTGCTTGTCGAATTGCTTCCTTGTATGGTCCCCTCTTTTTTTTATTGTAACGTGTCTGAAAAATTATGAATTTTAAAAGTCTTTTTTCGTTCGTTTATATTTAATTTTATAGAATTTGATTTTATGATCTATGATTTTTATACAGTACCTTTTTAATCAAACTTTGAAAAAAAAAATTTGATTCAGGATAAGTGTTCCAGTGAATGAACACGTACCAGTGAATGAACATTTGAGAGACAATGACAGACAATGTTATTCAAATAAGCATTCATTCACTGGTGCTGATTCTTAAGTGTTCATTCATTGGTGCATTCACCTTATATAAGTATTTTGATATGTTGAAATGTGCCTTTATTAATGAATAATTGCTATAATTATTAAATTTATCAAATACTTTTATAAATTTTCCACAGAAATAGGTACTTTTTATTTTATTTGTTTGCTAATATCACAAAAATTATAAAAATATCAAAAAATCATAAAATGTTTATGATTAATAAAATTATGTTACACCTGACATTGAATATTCATTGAATAATTCATTTTTGAATATTCAATGCTCAAACGTTAATATAAAATTGTTAATCATATATATTGTAACTTGTTATTTTTTGTGTTACTTATAAACTCAACAAATGAACAAAATCACATTATTTATGTATCTCAGCAGAAATTTCACGTCATGTCAATTTTCAACGTCTGAGTTCTCAAACATTAATTTGACAAGCTTAGTACTTATTTTTTATTTAAATTATTTTTATCATAACTACAATTAATTATTCAAAAAAGCATTTCTATATAATTTTTAAGGATTTTTTTTCACTTTAGCACTTGACGTTTGAAACAGTAGATGTCATGTTAAAATATGACATATGACATTCATTACTGAATTCTTTGGGAACAATGAATAATTTAATTTAAATTTTAGAAATAACGTACCTTGAATGTTTCTAAAAATGGACTTAATTGATCACAAGACATCAGGGAACTCGTTGAAGATCCATACCAAGCAACATGAGCCTGAGGTCCAGATGATGTTCCATCTTCTTTGCAAGATACTGTTATACTTAACACCTAAAAGACAAACAAAATCGTTATTCTTCAAAACCATTCAATCATGTTAAACATTAAAATTAATAAAAAAATTAGTTTGGAAAACATATCGATTTTATTTACCCTGATAGCCACATTTACACAAAACTTAAATAATATTTATATAAACATAAATTTATATAAAATTAATGTAAACCTAACTCTAAATTCTGCTTCATAATTTATATAAATCGTTTATATCGAAAAAAACGAGGTAGATTATTCAAATAATTTGTTATACACAAAGTGATACCTAATTTCTATTTTCAGGAAAAATATTGTGAATAGGGTAAGTGTTCCAGTGAATGAACACTACATTTGTGAGACAATGACAGACAATGTTATTCAAATGAGTGTTCATTCACTGGTGCTGATTCTTAAATGTTCATTCATTGGTGCATTTACCCATTATATTTTGGTGTATTTATTCAAAAAATTACAAAAATCAATTTTGTTGTATATGATTTACATCATGTATAAAATAGACATTCAATAATTCTATTAGAAATTCAAAGTAATAATTTAAATTAAATTGGGGTTCAAATATGAAAACACCTACTTATATCTTCAAATTAGTACAGAAATTTACAATGAAAATCAATTCAATGCAATAATCAGAAATGTGTAATTTATTGTGAACAATTTTTGTAATTTCATAAAATCATTTAAAAACACCCTAATATAGTAATTGTATACTAAATCCTCATAAGACATATATAATAAATCACATTTACCCTACAATAGTTAGTTATCATTATTATTACTATTTTTTATTATTATTAGTTTATCATTATTAATAAATTCCAGTACTAAAATATATATCTCAATTAGGGCGATGTGTGGTCAAGTGAGACAGTGGGATAAAATCGAGACAATGCCAAAAATTTTTTGAAATCAATCATGAGATATAAATACATGTTTTAACATCGTTCATTGTTTGCTCAACTAACTATTATTTTTCAAAATGTTACACATTAAAATGATCTTTCATGTTTTTTGAGTAATATTTGTCTCATTGTGATTGTCTCATTTTTACCCCTTTTAGCTCAAATTTACCCTATACCAACAACAAATATTCACCTTCCCAGGCCACCAGGGAAATCCATGTATTTTTCCCCAGACAACGTCCCCGACGTCCATTCTACGACCATTCGCTGTCAGACAGTGCGGCACAGGTGTCGCTGCGAGTCTCATCATCAACGGATGTGCAGGTGGAGGAAAATCAGGCGCTGTTTCACCTGCGTCGACCTCTGGTTCGTGCTCGCTCAGTTCTTCATCACTGCTCACGCCAGGACTCTTGCATCCGGAAGAAGCGTTGCTCACCGGATAATCGCACCTCGCGTAAGCATTTGTATTCAATCGTTTCAGCGAAATCGACAGTTTTTGCTTAAGACACTGTTCCTTTATCGCTGTGTACGAGTCACCATCAGGCAAAACGTTCCAGTTTTGTGCTTCTTCCTCATTTTCCAGAGTTTTGTGCTTTCGCTCTTCTTTGTGCTTCTTTTTGTGTTTTACTTTGTGCTTACGTCGGTGAAAGGACAGTGAATCAAAATTTGGATTGTATCTGAAAATTAATTTATAGTGATTATTAAAAATGCAAATAAATATACATATATGCAATTTTATGAACATAAGCAAAGTTTATTTTCGATTTGCTAAACAAAAATTATTATATTGTTAATATATAATATAATTATTATTATTGATTGTCATAGATACAGTTTGAGCAAAAAAAAGTTAAATTTTCATGAATTTGGGAAAAAATGTAAAAAATCTTTGAATGATCTATCTATATGACGATTTTGTATTGGAGTATATTTAGTTTCAATACATAAGATAAATGTCCCAATTAGTGACCATGTACCTATTGGTGACTTTTAAAGGGATAAGTTAAAAATATAATTATATAATTTTTATGTTAATCTCATAAATCATTGGTATACTATTTATTCCAACAAAAATCATTCTCAGGAATACAATTCATTAATTTATTTCATACAACGAAAAATTATTTTTTATTGGTCACTAATTGGGACATTTATCTTATATCCCTTATGAAACAAAATTTTATCCTATTTTAGTGATTGTATTTATCTATAAGAGGAATTGTAACTGGATGGCGAACTCAGAATTGACATAACCTCACTTTTAATAGAATTTATTAAATTTTCGCGTTAAAACAACTTTTTTTAGAAAAAACTCATAGTAATTCTCTAGAATTGTATTTAGAATTTTTTTTTATCGAAATTTCATAATTTTAGATGCATTCTGTGTACAAATCTTTCGGAACAATTAAATTTGAATTTAATGGCAATATGCATATTTTCGTTCCAAAAGATCTCTTGATAGAATAGACCAAAAATCTTAAATGTTTTTTAAACAATTCTAACAAAAATTCTGAAGAAAACTACTGTGTGTTTTTTCGCTAATAATAGTTATTAAGTAAAATATTAATAAAAAACCATTTTTTCACTGTTTTACCGACACTGTAATACCGACAATGCATTTCGTCTACGCAATTTGATTGGTTAATTTGAATGGCGTACGTTACAAGTTCAACTTGGCAACGCTGTTAGTTCGATTTTCATCTGTTTAACTGATTTTCACTGAGCTGAGCTGATCGATCTGATTGATTAACGTTTGTGATTTTTGAGATTATATTTGTGTTGATAAAGCTGCAAAAATGAACAAACAACAAATGGCCAGTGCAAGTAAAGAAGATGGAAACAATGTTCAAACTGAGTGTTTTCGTCGAGTTGTTGATTTAAACTTGGTCTTGAAAAATTTAGCTTGCAAAAAATGCAGACAATGCTTAGACTTGAAAAATTTGGTAACTGAAATCAGGACTGGCTTGCATTCAGTATATAAAGTAAAATGTATAGAATGTGACATTATTAATTCGATCCCAACTGGAAAATCTCATACAAAAAGTGACGATCCAAACAAAGAAATTGACGAAACAAATGCAGCAATTGTGTTTGGTAAGTTTGCAAATATTACACATTGTTATTTCATGAATTGTTTAGAAAATTATGTAATATTTACTAATTAGTTGTAATATTTTTTGTACAGGTGCACTTCGTGCAGGTATAGATTGCACTAGATTAAACATATTCTTAACTAGATTGGAACTCCCAAATATCCCAGAATCTATTTTCAAAGAATATGAGACATACATCAAAGCAACTGTTAAAAAAAGTGCCAAGGAAAAGGATCAGCGAGCAATAGAATATTTGCGCAAGTTAGAGTTATCAAGCGTCTTCAAAATAATTGAAGAACTATAAATATTGTTTACACGTTTGTGAAAGATAATTTTTATTATCAAATATTAAATAAAAAGTTTTGTATTCTTGTAACATTCTTCTCTATAATAAAAACCAAATTAACAAAGAAAACTTGAATCTAAAATAATTTTTCAAAACTTTCCCTTGAATGCCCTTGAAAATATTGATTCAAATATGTTTATTGTCGTTGTTATAAATTAAATAAATAACTTTATATACATCTTAATTCAGTTGTTGCGTGAATGTTTAATGCAATAAAAATATTGTTTACTTTAAATCTATGACGTATACATCATGAATAAATTATTTTTCGTATCTAGGGAGCGGACGAAATTGGAACTACTGCCATCCCGCGGGCGGAAATACAGTCTCGGGCTATGCCCTCGACCTCTATTTCCGCCCTAGGGCGGCAATGTTCCAATTTCCGCC
>JABFPQ010000718.1:0-10422 GCA_022817265.1 Masnerella sp. ZL-2020
AGTAGAATTATTTAAATAAGAGCAGATTTTTTAAAATCGATTTATTTAATGATCTATTGTTATCATTTACAGGATCGAACATAAAAAACATGAGCCAACATGCGAATTCGTATTACTAAACAAAACTGATGAAAAAGAATGGACATTCAAAGAATATGTTACTCTGTTAAAAGCAAATAAAAAACTTTTTCTGGTAAGTTTGATAAACTTTTGAATCTTTTTCTATATATCTAAATACTAAGATTAACTGTAATGAGGTTAATTTCAAGTTAATTAACGACCATTCAAATTTGTATTCAATGACTTTATCTTAAAATTAATTTTGTTTTGTCTCAAACATTTAAAATATCAAGTTCAAAATTTGGTTTATTAAATGTGACCTGTCACTTTTTGTGTATTGGGTCATAAAATAAATTAAATTAATGTATTCAACTATTTGTTGGTGAAGTCTTTTGTGTTATCTGTAAAATTGTATAATAACATAATATATTAATAATTTGTATATTTATTTTAGACCAGAAAAATGGAGGAAACAGTAGAGAAAGCAAAATTATTAAATCGGGAAGCCCTTGAAGAAATTCAAAAAGTCTTTAGAGAAAAGAAAAATGAAGTATGACAGACCTTTGGAAATGTGTAAATAAGTTTTCTTAGTTTATAAATTAAAATTACGAAAAATTAGCCAAACTGTACTGTATCTAATGATAAGAAAATGGCAATCGTGATGTATTATTTCTATGATTATGTAACTAGTATATTTCTATGATTATGTAACTAGTATATTCAATAAACATAAGTTATTATACATATAATAATAATTTAGCGAAACAAATATAACCAACTTCTAGCACATTTTTAGAATAAGTTAGGTGATATGTTTCAATCTATTTGTTTTATTTTTATTTATCTTTTGTTTGCCTTTGGAATACAATTTATTAATTTGACATTGTTTACATATAAATTTCTTTATTATTTTAATAGAATCGTACCTTGAAAAGGATTTAGTAGAAAATTAATCTGACATATCAAAACTTATAAAAATGTTTATTGTAAAATGTAAAATACAAGTGTATATGTTTTAGTTTACATAAAAGATTTATATAAAACTTCTATAAATAACGTTGTATATGTAATAACAAGTCCGGTTTTGATGATAAAGAAGTACCACAGTATAAGCATTTAAACTGTTTATAGCTTGCATTTGACATAAGTAAAATTTTACTTTGCTGTTTTCTAAAATGTAATAGTATATTATGTCTGTTGTGGAACTCTCTTTTACAACAGTCACATTTATATATTTTATTGCCCATTTTATGTGATTCAACATGATTCTGAAAATAGTATTCGGATTTAAATATTTTATAGCAAAGCATACAAATCAGATTTTTATGTACATTTTTAACATGCAGTTTCAAGTCATTTTCTTTATCAAATATTTTTTTACAACGACTGCATTTGATCTCTTTTTTACACCTTTTTTTGTTAACATGTTGTCGGAGAAACTTTTCGGTCGCAAACGATTTACCACAATCTGTGCAATTATACAATTTCTCATGTATAGAACGTGAATGTCTGATTAACGCGGTTTCATCTTTAAATGATTTATTGCACTGTTCACATTGGTATGGTCTTTCATTCGTGTGAACAACCAAATGTCTTGTCAGTTTATAATTTTTTTTAAATATTTTTTTACAAATTTCGCAGGTATATATTTTTACTCGATGTGTTCGAATGATATGAAGATTTAAACTGCGTTTCCGTTCAAATGTCTCATTACATTCTGGACAAGGATGTCGAAATCCACTGTGTTTTGCTTCATTATGATTTTTCAAACCATCTAATCTTGCCAGTCTTTCGCCGCAAATCTTACACTGAATTGGTTTTCTATTCGTATGTCTGGCGATATGGTCTTTGTATCTTCCAATTTGGGCGTATGCCTTATTGCACTTTTTACACTTATATGGTTTTTCACCTGTATGTACGCGAAGGTGAATTTTCAATTCACCTTTGGATGCGAAACATTTTTCGCAGTCATTGCATTGAAATGGTTTCTCACCAGTATGTACACGATTGTGCCGTATCAAACAGCTTTTCAGTTTAAAAAATCGGTCACACTTTTCGCATTTATATGGTTTTATTTTCGTGTGAGTGGGAAGATGTTGCTTATCCAGCTCATTTCTAGTTTTAAAACGCTTGTTGCAATATTTACATTTGTATCGTTTGCCATGCATATGAACTCGGATGTGATGTATAAAATTTTGTCTGTTGTAAAAAGATCGTTTACAGTAATCGCATTGGTATAACGCTCTATCGTCGGTTCTGTGTATGATTCGTTTTTTTATTGCACTTTTCATATTGCCAAATTTTGATTTTTTGACCTGTTCATTCAAACTGTGTTAAAGATTCAATGTAAAATTGGTCACTGGAGTGGTCAAAAGTGGTCAATGGGTTAAAATGCTCCGATCAATCCTGTATGTTTTCATTGGTCCTTGTTTTTTTCTGAAACGTAATAAATAATGTTTCATTATACCGTAGGGAAATTGATAAAAATTTTTTTTCTTGTAAAAATTGTTGGTTTAGGAAACAAAAATATAATTGGTTCACCAAAAAACTGGCATGCAACGATAGGTAAAAAATCCACGGCCTTCTCAAAAGATCACAAAACAGCTATATATTTCCATGCGGAATATCATTAAGAATGAGATTTTGATCGCGAGATTGTTCTAGGATTGAATAGGCGACTAGAATTTCCCCACCGTTTACCGCTGCACGGAGAAGACGTTAGATTGATCTGCTGAAGCGGTTACATGGTTGACGTGATTTGCACCAAAAATCAATGAAAAATGCATAAGAAAGAAAAGGAATAAATTTTTTTTTCTTCTACTAGTAATGTAAGGGGTAGTCAAGTTTTTTTCGCTGTTTCAAAGTAATACAGGGTTGTTACGCTTTTGAAATTCTGAAATTCCCTGACTTTTTCAGTATATGACAATTTTTCTTTAAACAGAATTAAATCAACAGAAAGATGTTAAAAAGTAATTAAATTCAAATTCCCTTACTTTTCCTTGACTTTTCCAGCGTAAAAAAATTCCTGGACCTTTCCAGGGTTATCAGGTTTTCCAGGTGCGTAACAACCCTGTAATTGTTTTTCGTTCCAGAAAAAAGGTAGGAAAACGGCTTTTTGCGGAGTTAACTCCGCATTTATACTTTGAAAACCCATTTTTTATTTTAAAATTTGAACTCATTGATATAGAGTTACTGCTTTGTGTAGTTATACGCATGGCGTGTAACCCATGATTTACTCCAAAGCTTCCATAGCGAAATGAGTAACGACGATAATACGACAATTTATTGTCGTATCATCGTCGTAAAATTGTTGTTAAATCGTACACGGAACCAACGAAATATCAATGGTTAATGTCAGTACATCAATGGTAGTAATATTTCCAATCATCCGTTGTTAAAAAAAACTGAATAGAATGTGAAAATAGAAGATTTTTTATAGGTCTGTACAAAAGAGTTCAAATTTTCGAATGTGTTCAAATTTTCGAATGTTCGAACTATAGGTATAACATATATTTGTCCAAGTTCGAACGTGCTCGAATATGTTCAGTGATCTGAACTGGTCGAACAGTTCATGAGTTCAAATTTCCAAACTGTTCAGAGTTCGAACAGTGCAACAATTTTTTTTCAAAATTTTCAAAAGTTGTACTAATTTTGACAATTTTTGGACGATTTCTCAGTCGACTTAAATTCTTATGGCCAAATTTACAGTTTTTCCATGGAAATACAAGCTCATGAACCAAAACATACAAAAAAAAGGTCCAGAATAAAAAATAAAATTGTTTTCGATTTTTTGAAAAAATCTGAAGGGGAACCCCTTGACAGTTTCTTCTGGCCAAAAATTTTTTCTTGAAATATTGGTTCCAAATGACTCAAAACGTCTAGAAATAAAATAAATATATAAAAGTCCAAATTTCATCAAACAATGTTTTCTCAAATTTGTCAAAAATTGTACTAATTCTGACAATTTTTGGACGATTTCTCAGTCGGCAAATTTTGAACTCAACGGTCGCGTGTCGTTACGAGTAGTTGTTGGTCAGTCGCCTTCGAGCAAAGAAGTTTTAATTGCAAAGCCCTTTTTTCACTTATTCGTTCACTTATATATTAGTTCTTATTTATTTAAAAAAAACCGGGGGGTGACCCGTTTTCAAAACAGCGGCAATCACCCTACAATATATCGTTCTAACGTTTGCTAGAGTTTGATCTGAAACAAAAAAGCTGATTTAGATTTTCATTTCGAGTGCTTAATCTTGTAGTTAACGGACGTCTTTTAAGATATATCAATTTTTTCGATTTTTTTTTTTAACAAAAATAAGTACCATTTTTATAGTGAAAATCAAGACTCGAACTTGTAATGCCCATCATTTTGCCCAGAATCAGAATTTCGAAAAAACCTCAGTCAACGGCAAAATTGAGCATTCGAAATGAAAATCTAAATTATATTTTTTCTTTCAGTTGTGGAGGAAATCAATGGGCAATCTGCGCAAAGAAGCCATTCCATCAATTAAGTTCAAATTTTAAAATAAAAAATGGGTTTTCAAAGTATACATGTGAATCTTCAATCTCGCCAAAAGCCGTTTCCCTAATTTTTTCTGAAATGAGAAAAAAATCGGAAAATTACTTCAAAACAGCGAAAAAAACTTTTCGTCACACGTGGGCGTAAAGTCGTACTTTACTCCCGGAAGTTTAGGGAGTGAAGCGCAACTTTACTACCACGGGAGTAAAACATGTCTCTCGGGATTAAAGCTTAGCTTTACTCCCTGGAAGGTCCGTTTTACTCCTTAGGGACTAAAAATGCACTTTACTTCCTCAAATCCAGGGAGTGTAAAAGCTCGACCTTTTACTTGCACTTGTGACGAAAAATATCGTTTGCACCACGGGGAGTAAAGTTCAACTTTACTCCCTTGGTGCAAAATATACTAATTACTACGCCCTTATAGAGACAAAAAATCTTGACAATGACTTTTTTGAGCGTCTAGAGTGGTCTACTTCAAAGCTTGTATGTAGTAGGTATTTGTCTTTTGAATGATAAAGATGCAATTATTTTGGTAATTATTTCTTTATTATCTTAACTTTTTCATCTTTTTAACTTTTTCTCTACTTCCTTTCTACATAAATAACAATTAATGATTTTCTCTTACTCCTTAATAATTCTTCTATCAGAAACTATGGTTAAAATGAGTTAGAATCGTTAAAATTAAAATTTCACTATTCCATATTGTGTGTTACTTCGTGGCTATAACCTACAAAATCTATTCAAATATAAATATTGTCTATTATTTTACAAATATTTTTACATTCAAAATCCTTACCTTTGCTTCTCCTTTTTTGCTATTTTTTAAAAAGCAATCATCTGCCAAAAATCTGCTGAACGCGAATCGTAAATGGCGCGCGCTGCCATGATTGACCCAATTATAAAAATGCACTGCGACCCAGCACCCCACAAAAGTAAGGTTATGGTTGGATCGTGTTCGTATCAAATATGGCGTAAACGTGGTGTGAACGGTGTAAACAGAAGAGTTAAAGAAAGAGGTTCGTCTTTTCGGCTGAACATCTCTTTGGCCAGGTGAAAACTGAAAAATTTGGAGACATTCGCTATGGGACAGGACAAGGCCGGTTCAGGATTCGTGTCGTAAAGCCAACCAAAGATTTACGTTGCGAACAACTGGGAACCTTGTCGAGGAACATGGCGCCGGAGTAAAGACGCGGAATCGCGACCACTCGCTGACAGTAGGCGACAAAAATTTATTGAATTTGTTCGAAAAAACTCGTCTACGAGATGAGCAACATTACGCCCTTCGGCGGTGGCAAAAATCCGCCGTGGATACGTAATGCAGGTTAGTTTTACATGTACCAAGTTTAAACCATTTTTATCATTGATTTCGATGTAAATTTTATCAGTGTAAAAGTAACTACTGCTTGATTATTGAAAATTTTCATTTTAGTTTATTTTCAAGTTTTAGTTCTGGTTTAAGCAGTTTGCATATATTGTATAATAAATTTGTGGTTTGGAGCATGTATATAAATCATGCAGATACGCAAACATACATAGATCAATTAGAGCTTATTTTATGTAATGCTTTTGTGACACAACATTTTTTCAGTTTTATTTACATCTATGTTTTGCAGTTGCGCTATTTTAACTTTTTTTATAAATTAAATACTAAGTAAATATGGAAATTGTATTTTAAAAGTAGAAGATTTTTATTTATATTTTCAGGATTTTGCTATATACTAAAATACTCAAATTTTAATAATGTTTTTGTCTTTTTTTCATGAAAAAAATTGAATGGAACTTTTGTTTAAGTAATGTAAACATAAAGATTACTTCATAATAACACAATATTTCATAATAATTTTGTTTGAATGATTCCAGGTCAAAATATTCAAAATATACAACAACAAATGTTGGGTCAAGCAATGGGCTCTATAGGTGGACAACCTATGGTCCAGTATCAACAACAAGCAACTCAGCAAGTTTATCAACAAAGTTTGGGATTGCAACAAGTGAATAACATACTTTTTATATTATTTTTTAATGACCCATGCTAATAGTTTCTGATTATTGTTATTCCTAACAAATTTCTTTATAACATTTTCTTAGGAAAAAATAGACAAGGTTTATTTATATTTTTTATTCAACTTTATTCAGCAACAAATTCGAAATTTGGTAGAAAGCATTTCTATCAGAAAATATTTTCTAGAGAAATATCTCATAAACAACTTTAAGACGTTAAAAACTGATTGATAATCACAAAAGAAATACCTATATTGCACCACCAAAAAAAAGAAATATCTAGAAAAGAACCACCTATATACATCAGTTATAGAATTTTTAATATCTCTTTATCTTCCATTTTATTTTTTCGTTTTTACTTTTTCGTTTTGTTTTTCTCTTTACTTACATAAGAAATTCTCTTTTTTTATATACTATATGAATTCTTACATGAAAATGCTAAATGAATAATAAAGAATTAATGAAATGAACATAGTCAACAAGCAGACTAGGGTACAGTATTTATTTGTCATTGAAATAATTAATTGTAATTATTTGTAATAATACAGTTGTATAAACAATAAATAATTAACAATATTACATATAAATATAAACTTCAAATATCAAAACAAATTTCAAATATAAAATGATTAATTGTATAGAGTGATGTAAAATTTATCAAACTTTGGGATAAGATTTTGTTCTATTGATGTATTTATCAATGAATTACAATTTTCAGTAATTTTTCATTTTTATGTAAGAAACAATTTGATTATTCTAGCCAAATATAACAATGGCTTCAATGGCAAGTCTTGGGTCGAATCTACCATCTGGCATAGCAGGACAGCTGTATCCCCAAGTTGCAACTGTTTCTTACCCAACACCGAGAACTTTAAATGCAAATACATTTCAACAATCCGTTGCCAATGTACAACAACAAGTGCAACAAAACGTGCCTACCTCATCTCCAAAACAAAGAGTTTTTACGGGAACTGTCACTAAAGTACATGACAATTTTGGCTTTGTTGATGAAGATGTGTTTTTTCAAACAAGGTAGAGTTACTATATAAACTTTAATATTTGCATTTTTGAAAAAGTTGAAAAATGCAATAAAAACCAATTAGTTTTTCAATAAAAATGGTTTAATTCATATTAAGTCCTAAATAATTAATTGATAGTTTGCATAAAAAATGAAAATGATGAAACTAACTCTTTAAAATTTTAGTGCGTGTGTAAAAGGTTCCAACCCAGTAGTAGGAGATCGTGTATTGGTAGAAGCATCCTATAACCCCTCTATGCCATTTAAATGGAATGCTACTAGGATACAAGTACTTCCTATGGGGAACAACAACAATAACAACAGCAGTGCAAATACTCAGCAAAATAACCAGTCAAATCGCCAACAGCAATCAGCAAGACCTTCGGGGACATATAATGCAGTTCCACCACCTAATGAAAATGCCAACAGCAGGTATATTGCTGCTCATTTTCATAATTTAAATTCACTTTCATATTTCATCATTTTCATTTCATCCTACAAAATAATTTCTTTTCATAGCTCAAAGTTCTCTTAATTGTAGCAATCTCTTGAAAATGTTTAAAAATTCCAATTTTTTACTATTAGTATTATTATTAATACTCTTAATTATGGGAATAATAATTTTTTATTATTCAGATTTACAGCAAACACAACCAATTCCACAACTGCTCCAAATCGAAGTAAAGTCGGACGTGTGCGAGAGAGATCCCGTGAACGTCGAAATGATGATGAAGAGGTGGAAAGAAAAAGGCGTCGTGAGGAACGTATCAGAGAACGTGAGAAGAAAGAAGAACGTAGTCCTTCAAGAACTAGAAGAAGCAAGTCTCCAAGACCAAGACGTCGTACCAGAATTGTGCCTCGATATATGGTAAAGATACCAAAAATAGCTTTGGATTTGTAAGTATTCCTTTTCTTATATTTTAATTTTTCATAAATATATTTAGAAATAGACATTTTCAAAAAAACTGTAACTTTAATTTTTGTATTATAAACTTGTTTGTAAAAATTGTAACTTCTTTGAAGTGTGACAGTGTATAATATCATTTGAAATTACAGACCAGAGGCCGATGTGTTGGAAATTAAGAGAAGATACCAGAACATGTACATTCCCAGTGATTTCTTTTCGACCAACTTCAGATGGGTTGACGCTTTTCCTCCTCACTTGCCATTCACGCTTAATAAGCCCTGCTCGTTTCATGTTATGCACAAAGACGTCGATTCATGTAGCGAAAATACTGCAGTTTTAGAACCTCCGGATGCGGATTACTTGTTCTCTGCTAAAGTAAGAACTTTCATCACGAATAAAAAACTAGTACAAATTTTATTTTTAAAAATAGCAAAATATTATATAATAAAGTATTTTAATATACATTTTGTAATGTCACGTCACGCAGCCGAAAACCCCCCCTCCCCCCTCGTCACAAATCGTCACAAAATCTCAAACCCCCTCCCTCCCCCTAGAGTGTGACGTAATTTATGGACGACCCCCAACATATTAACATTAAGATTTAAATTTCCCGCCAAAAATTTAGACTTGTGCTGCCATCTGTTCAGATTTACTCGAACTACGATTTTTTTGTTTTTGAAGCTGCAAAATCTTTGAAATTCTTAAAAATAAGACGCGTGTCTTATTTAAACGTGAAAAAGTTATCAAATTATCATATAATAGCAGATTATAATGATACATGGAAATCAGCCTTAAAGTTAATATATTATTTATTTACATGCAAATCTGACTGGTATACATTAAATATATTGTATTTTCTAAAGTAAAAAGTTTCTTTCATTTTAAAACAATATTTTGCATCGTTAAAGGTACTTTTTTAACTTTTTCAAAAAGTTCAACCTTAATTTTAGGTTATTTTTTCAGAAAGAAGTGTAATAATATTAATGTTAACTATATATATTTATAATTTTAAAGAGATATGACTACCAATAAATATTATGAATTGTTTAAAATATAAACATTAAGGTGTAAGATCGACAAATTATACTGTCAAAAATCGACTTTATCGACTGAAAGTAAAACAGATTTAAGGTGCATTTTCATGTAAACAGCGTGAGTTACAAAAACGTGAAAATGCACAACTTTTTTTGCGTTTACGTATAATAATTCATCAGATAATCAACATTAACAATCATCTTATCTTACAAATATCTTAATCTTATCAATTATCTTACAAGTACATGAATCAACTTTGACATAAAATTAGACACCTTCTTTGTTGGAAACCTGCCTTTCGTAATTCCATGAACTTACTATTACATAGACTGACTTTTGATAGCAAAAGATAAACCAGATAAAGTTAACCTTGAAAATAGATACTTTCGTCATCTGGAAAGTTGACTTAAAGAAACTTAAGTAAACAAAGTGGAATGAAATGTGTGAACTATTAAGAAAGTAACATTTTGTCATCTAGATAAGTTTCAGTTGAAAAGATATACGAGATAAGATATACCTAATATTTAAAGATAAATAAATTTTACTTATCTGAAAAATACTTATTAATAAAAATTAGAAATTTAAAGATAGTTTTATGACTATATTTTCGATAATATTATATAATATTAAAAAACAATGACGTTTTTAATAAAACTAAATAATAATGTTTAGTGAAGGCAATGTTTAAAAAATTTGATTTTGTAAAAATTTCAGTGAACAATTCAATGAACTAGTCATAGCAAACCGCCGAAAGCCAAAATCACCGCGTCAGATCTTCCATGTTGCATTAGCTAGTGCCATCTATAACTTTCATACTACCAGATCAAACTTCAAAAATTAATACTCAAAATCTTCATAAATAACTATAATTTATTCATAAATTACACG
>JABFPQ010000719.1:0-10419 GCA_022817265.1 Masnerella sp. ZL-2020
CATGATAAAACGTAGTAATATATAATGTTAATTCCAAATTAATTCTTGCATTTCACTTTTATAATTGAAGGCATATTCTCATTTTTTAATACACAAAAATGAAATTTAAAAATCCGTATATTAATTTCAATATAAGTTTTATTTTTTTAATGATACAATTTAGTTTTTGAATATTTAAATCGATATTGAGCTAATCAATTAATATTTCAATAAATTTTCAATTTAGATTCAAAAATTTTGATTTTTGCATAAAAATATAATTAAAGAATTGTTTAATTATTACAATTATATCAATATTCTTATTTATTCATTAACTACGATTATAAATAAATAAATAAAATACATTTTATGATATTATAATATAAAATTCCTCATTTCATTACGGTAAAATCTACAAATATGAAACATTCGTAATTGCAAAGATGGCGAACCCGACGTGCAATTTCTAATTGTAATGCAAGCATGTCCCTTACGCGAGACATTTTGTTAGATCTTATAGCAGTACATAAACACGCGCCTGACGTTGGCTTCCACCTTTCTTGCTCTTTTCCCATCGCATCTATCTTTCTTAGCAAGCGCGGTAGCGCGGTCCTGTTCCATTTCAGCTTTTTCCCCCTTTTTCATGCGTCTCATCCTTCCTGCTGGCTCTAACGGTCACGTGGATTGCCCGTTACGCGCAAGACTCGAGCTTGCTCGATCGCCCAGCTACATTATGGATTCAACGAGCCGCCCAAGAAACGCCGCTCGGCTTATTTTGCGTCAATTAACGAACGAGAAATAGAACCTTCAATCAAACAATCGATCCTTCCGAAGTCATTTATTTACAGTCACTATTTTCGAAATTCTGTAAAGTTTCAGTTGCTGACATTTGACATATTTGAATGTTTTTTGTATTTAATTCTACGGTATGATATTAGTTGACGAAATTATTTTTGTTAGATTTTAAATGTTTTGATTGTTAATGTTATAATAAATATTGATTGAAAATATTTTTTATTTGTTGAAAAGCGTCGGAAGTACATTCTAAAATCTAAAGTTACAAAAGTGTCTTAATGTAAGATGAGAGAAAAACATCTAGAAACATATACTAAGTGATTCTATTACCAGAAAGTTTATATACACAATTTAAAAGATAATTACTGAATTTTTTCTCGTTTGAAAAATCAATTGCCCGTCACGTTTTTCTGCATTTAATAATTCGGATATCCGGTATTTATTTTTGAACTTTTATTAATTGAATTATCTCATAATTGAATTATTATTTCATTTTGCTGAAATAAAGAGATAATTTATTAGTAGTATGAATTCTGATTATATCAATTTATAGAATCATATGACACTAATTTGAGACAAATAACCGGGGGTTTAAAATTAAACTTTAAACGTTACCGAATCCACGAAAAAATTTGTCCTTTAAAACTTCGTTTCATAGTTTGCCCTACTTTTCCAACGTTTTCAGCAAAAAATGTGTAGGATGTAAAAAATGGAGAAAGTTTTTTCCAAGTGTCGACACATTTGGTGGTAAATGTGCTATTTCACAATGCTATTCAAACTATGAATTTGTTAGCACGTATTTTGAATTAGTGTTAGTAGAATAATTTGGAAATTATTCTGCCTCGATAATTTTAATGGTATTAATTATATGAGCAAAAATAAACACAATTTTTAGATGCTGAATTTGAATTTTTTGTTTTGGATTGTTAGATGAATTTTCATGTATGAATAATTCTCAACAGTATAAGCTACATAGTTTTGTATATTTTGTAATAGTAAATAATAAAAATGTCAATAAAAAATATTAATAAAAAAACTCAAAATAAAAAGCACTATTTTACATACTTTCATTTTTTATTATCTGTCCATATTTTGCAAACGCAAAAGCGTTGTTACCACCCTATATATTTTGTAAAGAAAAGTTTTGTCTGGCACAGATATAAAAAGGCTCTCGAGTTTTCGAAAAAAAATTTCGGTGCCTAACTTTGCTTATGTTTGAATCTCTTGTGCATTTATTCCAAGCATTGCTTCCATTTCATTTTTCGCGTCTGGCTTTTCTTTTGCAGAACAACATTACGCGGCAGCAGATTCAAACAGTTCCACCCCGGCAAAGAGTTTCGTACCTTGTAAAGTTTGCGGTGACAAGGCGAGCGGCTACCATTACGGGGTTACAAGCTGCGAAGGCTGCAAGGTAAGTTACAACCTTGTTTCCAACTTTAATACAATTTTTTCACCTTTGTAAACAAACGTTCTCGTATTTGCGATGCTATGATAAATAACGAAGTTACGTCACACGAAATTCTTCTTTACCCGAGTATTATTAAATACAATCAGCGATTACTAAAGCCTTTGAGTTAATTCGTTTTTTTCTACGCAAACGACTTGCGCGCTGGGATTCTTGGTAACTTAATGTTCCTCGACTAACTTTCAAAGGGCCTTTCAGTTTTCTAATGGTTTCAAGAACGCTTTTCTTTTTTTCAAACTCGACACCTGTTCAGTTTTATAAAACTATTCTGCGAGGCACTGAATACTTTTTGTGTGTTTAATCCTCTTATAATTTCGTACATGATCCATACAACAGGATGTTCCTTTTTAATTCAAACCCTGTAAATTCTATAAAGTAAACTAAAAAGTATGTTTGTCTTCTGATTTGACAAAAAATCTTAAAATCATGTTTTAATAATTTTGTTAATAATGGTGCTGTTTTCAATTATATTTAGATTATTCTTTATTTCTAATTACAGTTTTGAAAGAAAACATTCTGTGCAGTTAGAACAAGGCAACACAATTTTCAAATTATATTTGAAAATATATTGATTATTAATTTACTCACATTCTTTATAAAAATTTGGAAAATACAAAAAATTATTCTAGATCTAATCAGAAAATAATTATATGTCGATGGAATTACAGTTTCACATACAATTGCTGATTTCTAAATTATATGAACATTATGGTTTGCAACGTTTACAAAGTTTTTTTGTCTTGCTTCAACCCTTTTTGAAAGTTATTTTTGCAAAAAAGAGATTCATTTTTATATGAAAATTTGGAAGTCATGTTTTACGCAAAATATTAAACTTAATGAATGTAAACGTTATATTTTAGAACCTTCTGCAAAGTATTCAAAGGCCACATAATCGAATAAAAACCGAAACATCTTTCATTTAAATTTATGTAAAAGCCTCTTTTATTCCAATTTATTCATAATATTCAGCATACACATGCTGAACAACAAAGAACATTCTTTGATTTCAATAACCAGGTTGTTACTGCCGCTGCAGATTCTCCGCACGGAACAATAATTATTATTAAAAAATACATTTCATTAAAATGCGTTCGCTAATAACATCAAGGTGATATTTTATTTCGTTGTCAAACGAAAGAATGTGAGTTTCTCACGAGACAAGAAAATGTTTATCCGCACAAGGAAGAGGAAGACGAGCCATTTCGCACATTTTCATCAATTGCTGTAAATTACATCATAACTACGCACATACGTGTTATTGTTCACTTTAAGGTTTTGTAAACGAGAAATATTTGGGTTTAGGATCACACCTAGTAAAGTTTACACATTTTTACTAAGTACAAATTTGAACACCTCATTTATTTATAATTTTTAATGTTCTCGATTTCACTTTATTTCATTCTTTGTATATTTAACAATTTCGACGTGACAAAGGTCTTTTATAAAAAACCGAACTATTCACTTTCAATGCAAACTTCAAATTCGAGATTTTTTACATAGCAAAAACTCATCCAAATCATAAGTACCAAATTTTACTATATTCAGTAACAAAAGAATCTATGTTTCCTTTTCCGAAAATGAAAATATTTGTGAAAACAATATTTTGAGGTTAAAGATTTTTTTAACCTTTAACTGAGGTGATTTGTACTAAAATAACAAGATATAATATAAAAATAAACATTGTTTAACCCTAAAAAGTTGTTTCAATTTATATCACACTTATGAAATCTAATTCAATTAAATTTTATACTATTATTTCTTAACGTAGGGAATTAAAGTTCAATTCCTAAAGTTCATTCCGGAGATTCTAACTTCTAAGCTTTGATTGAATTTGAACGCATCATTCCACTGCAGTAAACGAAATGTTCTCCAACTCGAAGACTCGAGGTACATATTAGAGAGTATAATAAATTAGAAGAAACGGACAAACGTTTCGATCGATTTCTCTTTTATGAACAAAGATCGGTTGCGTAAGTCTCGTAACCGTAACACATAAGATGCACATCGCCAATAGCGCGTCTCTGCATCGGAGATTGAAACACGGAAGCCCTAGGGCCAGAGCTAACGGTGAATTGGTGCAGTCTCCCACTCCGCCACGCTTACACGTGCATAATATCCGCACACGCGGACTTTTGTGCATGTTGGTACTACGTACCTTTCAATTTCACGCCGCGCGTATTCAATATGGTGGGAATACTCTGCGGGGAATGCTCGACGTTTCTTCTCGCTTCATCTTCGGATACGTAGCCGCGCGAAAAAGAGTACGACACCGTAATCCCTGAATTACGTGATTCAATCACGCCAATGCTATTTGTTACATCCGAAGCAACTGATATATTATCGGTTCCGCGAAAAAAGATAATACATTCGATTAGAGTTAATTTCCCGTGCTCTTTCCGCCTAATCGTTTCGGATTGGAAAATCATTTTTCGTTTCGCGAATACTTCAAGCAACAGTTATTGTTCTGACAAGAGGAATTTAACTGTTGTTCGCTGAAAATGATTTTGTAAAATTCCAGTACTGAAATGTACAGTTCCATTCAGTACAGAAATTTGTTATAATTAATTATTATACCTTAATGACCTTTTAAGAAATTTGTTAACAATTTGCGTTTATTTACACTTTTTTATTTCACTGTGAGCGAATTTTATTGTCGTGGATGGTTACGAAAATGTTTCAATACCTATGTGTATAGAATACTGTCGGAAACAAGTGATTTAAATAAAAGATCCATTTTTCTAAATGTAAATTGTCGAAGATAAATTGATGCTCTCGAAGAAGCAATCAAAATCACTTTGCAACACGCAAGAGTCGCGATAAGAAAATCTTTAATTTATAATTTGCATATCAATTTTTCTCATCTCGTGCACGCGATATATTTAGTTTTTTTCTGTAAAAATAATAATATATAAACACGATTCGCGATTATTTACGACCTGAAAAATAAATAATTTACAACCGACACTATAATATCGTCAGAAACGATATTGCTATGTCAATTTATCGATTATCCAACTTAGTTCGAACTTTGATTTTGTCGTGCATAATATAATGTTTTGGAATGTGAAAGTTATATCTTTTATTCTGTTACAAAAAATTATTTATTAATAACAGTTCACGGTTTTTATTAGAATCTCATATTTGTCTTCAAATTCAACTATGTTTATTTCTATGAAAAAATAATGTAAACGATAAATAATGTACAATTTTCTTTTAATTAATTTAGTACGCTGTCTTTTCCTATTCAACTTTGGATCTTAACTTTTTTTAAATGAAAAAGTTGACATTTTTCCCACGAGTGACGAAGTCACGAGTGTCGGAATGATCAATTTTTCCCACTAGTGGGAAAAGCATCTACTTTTCTCATACTCACTAGTTGGGAAAAAAGTTTTTCTTCAATTGTTCAGAGCGAATTTGTGAAAAATTCGGTTTTTTGTGTAATTTGTGAAAGTTTTCAGTCGTTTTTTTTTTTAGTTTGACCCTTCAATAATCATATTTTTCACTGTCTTTATATAATACAAATGATATTTTTGCAAGGTGTAACATCATAAACATTTATTGAATTGGACTATTTCTTCTTGAACCTGAAATAAAGCCAAAGGTTACGATTAATTAACTAAAATGCGCAATCATTTTGGAGACGTATAGTATTGCCATAAAAACTTGCGATGACGACTTTTTTAATATTTCTAGTACATGTACTTACACGTTTTGTCGCTATCAACTTCTGACATAATTTAATACATAAGCCAAAATATTTGCCCCAGTTGTGGCGAACAATGACCGACAAAATAGTTTCGCTCGAAAGACAATTAAAACTTATGCGGGCAATTCCACGAAATGTGGTTCTTGACCCGATTCGCCTGTAATCAACACCTGCCCGGTCTTATCGCCAAGAATGAGAGCATTTCGCTGGAGTTTGATAATGACATCAAAATTGACATGTTGGAGGAGCTCCGCGACATTACGTGGAGCCTGATGGCCGGAGTCGTTAATATAAATAAGAAGTTTGACGATAAGAGAACTCGACTTGACGATGAGGAAAAGACATTTTGAACCACTGCGATTCAAATTACATTAATTTCTCCAAGCAGTTTCGCTGTTTACTTTCGAGATTCTTATTATATCGATGAAAGATTGATTGCAATAATTATTTTGTCGTTGTAGAGAAATGTTGTTTATGATATTATTTCTCTCGATCAATGTTTTTTAACGATTGTTTTCAACATAAATAAAAATGAAATAATAAATAAAAAATTTACAATAACTAACAATTTAAAAAAGTATCAATTTTCAAATCTCACAACAATAAGCGAATTTCAAATACTTGATTTTAATAAGATTTTTAGTGTATCGAAACATTTGCAATAAAATTAGAAAAATGTGCGAGAAAAATGTTTAAATAAATTAACACCGTTTGGTCTTGAGACTGACTTAATGATATAACCGTTCGTAATATTGAACGTGGCTGACTGATCTTGTCTGACCATTACCGGATTTTTCTCCTTAAAACGTCACGCGTATAAGTAGCAACTCGCGTGATGTAACTCACATATTTATTTATGCTGACAACAACAAGTCGTGCACTTCCAACGGTTTTTCACATCGTTTTTGTAATAAGTTATAATTTCATTTCTTTATCTGCATCTGAACAAATTAAATTGAAGACCATGAACGGTTAAGATGAGGAATTAAATATTCTGAATTTTTTGTAGATTACAGTTGGTGAAATGTAATAATACGTAAAACTATATATGGACAGCATTCGTTTCTCGAAAAAGTTAGATTGTTATATAAATTAATCAACAACTCAAAAAACCTTTCTATTTTTTCTTATTTTTTTACCATTAAAAAAATGGAATGCGATTTTTTATATTTAAAAATATTTACTTTTCGATATTTTTTGATAAAAAATATATGCATAAGAAATATTTCTTTTATTTGTTTTTCACTTTTTATTATTTTATTTCATTTGTTTGTTAATTTTGCATTATTACATGCATTGAATAGTACGTATATATACTTCATATAGACTTCTGTTTCTTGGAATAATTGATACTGCAGTTGAATGTTACAGAAAGGAAGTCTATCCTGAAAATAGTGTTCCAATTAGTGATTTCATAGTGTGTCGAAATTCTCAAAAATAGCCGCAGCGACGTGACGGCAGAAACATTGAGTTAATACTAGGTGATGTATTGATTTTAGTGCCGAACCGAGGTCAAGTTATCGAATGCGAATATTATTGTCTATTATATTATCAGAGCGGTGCTTGGTGTCGCAAGTGCTGGCAGATTGGCCGTCACAGATCCGTCCATGAAACCGACGTTCGGTGACGATTCGAGAATGGGCAAATTTATTGTTGCCGTAATTAATTAATAAACCCGCATTCCTCTACCATTTGCACTGTAAATAAGGCTAATTTAGTGTCGTTATGTCTATGGGACTAATTTCGAGCTGATCTTTATAATTATACTAATGGCGGGTATTTTGTGCCGAAATCGATCGTCGAATAAAAAATGGACTATATTGGAAATCAGGTAATAGTGATGCGAATTCTAATTTCGGATACGTGAAAGAGAGAATGTTTTTATTACCAAAAGAGTTTAAAAAATATCGTCCACGTTTGTTCCGTTAAATTTTGTTAAAACCAAAATTTAATAAAACTATTCGATTTACGATTAAAAATTAGTTAGTTTTCCTAAATGTCTATTAATTTTATTCAATGCCGATTTCTAGTTTAAAATTATCATCAGGCGCGGTAATTTGAATAAAGATAAATTGAAAGCTATGTACAACACTTTATACTTTGTCTGTCAGTATCTCTTATGTCCATAATAGACATATTAAGCGTGCAGCACATTTACGTAATGACAAAACTAATACTTTCCTTCTCACGACGTATGTCAATAAACAAAAAATAAACTTTCTATGCTATAACAAGTTTCTCTAACTACTGCCTAAAAGTCGATACTTAATAATACTTGTTTCTCCTGTACTATCTGCGAATATTTAATGATGGACCAATTATCTTTTTAAGATGTAGTCCACTTTTCATAATTGTCTATTTTTAATAGTAACAAGATTTCAATATTACAATGGCCGATTATTCCTCTAAAGTAATCATAAACGCTCAATTTATTTAAGGTAAAGTAACGAAAGAATAAATTAAGTTTACTTATTTGTCAACAAATATGAACTGTTTTACTATAACTTAAGAAGGCATTTAAAACACGAATGTGAAAAGCAACCTTACATTAACACTAAGTATAATTTTTTTTATTTTTCCTGACGATGTTGACTTATTTTAATCTTAAAGTAAGACTTTTTCCCATAAGTTGCGTAATGCAATACCTTTCTAGTTTTATCTCAAGATGTCTCTTAGATCTTATTTTATCGTCTCACGTTTCTCGCTGGATTTCCTCTATATTGTAAAATTCTTTCTCGCGTTTCCGTATATGAAATGAATTAATATACGATAATTTACTTCATCTTGTTCGTCGTATAAAATGATAAATAAAATGATAACTAGTATTTAATTTTCAATCGTCTTCTGATTACCGGAATTTTTTACTATCACTTTAAAAAATAGTGTTTCGAATTAAAACACGAGTGTTTCATTTTGTAGGCACTTTTGAAACATTTAAAAGTGTTTCCAATGTTAAAAAGATAGGTTAAAATTTGAAACACTTGAAAATGTTTCCAAAGTGCCTACAAAATGAAACATCCTTATAAGAACATTAAAATAGTAGAAATTTGATTATTCGATATTATATTTTTATTTTGTTTTAGATATATTGAATTCTCTTGAACATTGCACAGCGTATATTAATGCGCATAAAGGACATTTTGATTAACCAATGTAATATAAATTGAATGCAAAGCAGATACATCCATAATTTCTATGAATGCATAATTACAGATACAATTGGATGCACAATATGTACAAACAAAACGCGGCGTGTTAATTAATTACGTCTCAGTATTAAAACAATAATTCTACAAAGAAAAAATGCATCGATGATAAAAGTGTTGTTTCACGTATAGTAACATTTTCGTAGAGATTTTAGGTCTGATTATGGAAAAGACATATTTTACAATTTAACAATTTTGAGGAATCATTTCTGTGGTCGATTGATTGTATACCGATACTTTAATAATTTTTTTTCTTTTTTATAAGTCTTTTGTGATGCGGGGATATTAATAAAATATCATTATTGGAGACTTTCTATGTTAATTTTAAATTTAAAAAACCTCATTTGGTAAACTTAGTATAAACATTTACACGAACGTTAATTTCGTTCTTGATATAAAAAACATTTTTTGGAATGTGTGCATAAAAATCCCAAATTTTCCAAGTTTATATAATGAATAAAAAGTAAGATTATTTTGCTTGAGCGAAAGTACAAAAAAGTCAACATTACATATGTTTTGAAAATGTAATTTTCTAGACATTTAGCGCGCACAAAATAAATTTCAACAAGAAACATTTACCCAATTAAAAATAAAGCAAATTATAGATAAAAAAGGAAAACATATATGATAATATATTTTCAAGCGTTGTCGGCAATCCGAGTGGTTTTCGCCCATTAACCCATTCCACCCCCACTCCGATATCTGCCGTCCTATCTTACGATCTTTTATCCGATTCAGATTCAGATGAGGATAAAAAAAACACTTCAATAACTATGCCTCCTCAATTTCTGATTCCTTCCTTTTACAATTTCATCCTGTAGCGAAAAATATAGTCTCTTCCTCCACCATTTTCTTCCTCCACCTTATGATTATTAAAGTGTTCTTTAATGCGAGTCTCTAGTGCTCTTTTTGTTTGACCAATGTAACAACTGTCACAATCATTGCAATCAATTTTATATATAACATTGTGTTGACGTTCTTTTTTTAATTTATCTTTCCCTTTTTTGATTATGTCGTTTAGTTTATGTTCTATTTTATTGGTGATGGAAATGTTTAGTGATTTGAATGAGTTGATGAGTTTGTCATTAAGTTTGTTATGATAAGGTAAAACTATGTTTCTATTGTTTTTTTTTTTGTGTATTTTAAGTAGTGTTGTCTGTATATGTAATTTTGTTTTTTCTGATTTTGATATACTTTTCTATGAAATTTTCCGGGTAGTTATTTTCTAGTATATTTTTGACAATTTCAATGTTGTTATGATGGGAGTT
>JABFPQ010000720.1:0-10417 GCA_022817265.1 Masnerella sp. ZL-2020
TGAAATAACTGCATTGTACATTATGATTATTCATTTCTCCCTGGTAAAACATTTTGTTTTTACAGAAATTATTTTCTTCGTAATTATTTCATTAAAATATGCAGTTGTCTGTAAGAAAATAATATTAAGAAATTTTATTTTGGCTTCCATATAGTAGAACATGTTCAATCTTGAAGGAGATGCAAATATACCTACTGTTAAATGCAAATGCATGTATGCATACAAGTAGAATGTTTGCATGTACATATATTTAAGAATGGAATAGACATCTATGGCTCGTCACAAGAAATTCATATTTAAATAAAATATATTTCCAATGTGTTTCGCCAGCACATTTCAGGTAAAAAAGCTTTCTTGGCAATTTTAAGATTCATTATAAATTCAGATGATAATAATATGTCATCGATTCTGTAATTTATTATATAAACGATTTGGACTTGAGAAAAAGTGTGATTTTACGACTCTTATGTTTTTCTACTCTACACTAAGGAAGTAATGTCAATGTTATTATTGAAAATAAAGCAGTTCTTGATCTAAGAATGACGAGTTAACGGAAAATCAACGCAAAATACATTTGACTACATGAAATGTTTTAAGATTAATTTATGATATCTAAAACTACTGTAATTTCGAACACGTATAAACTTAAATATATTTATATGACCTTATAAGCGACTTGAATGGTTGAAATAGATTGTAAATAAAATTTATTTCCCTTTTAGGGCAGCATAATACATTGGGGTATTGTAACTTGTTAGTACTCGATGTACCCTCAAGAGACAAAATGAACTGAACGGAGTTAGCATCATAAACGTCCGAATTCGTTATCAAGCTATGCCCTAGTTATTACGCTGATATAAAGCTTATACGAATTGATATTTTGTGTTTAAAAACTTTTTTGTTTATAATTATTACGAAAATAACCATGAAAATCGAGTATAATTATGCTAACTATTATATATATATGTATAATCACGGTTCATATTTTTTCCCTCGAAAATTTGTTACACGTAAACAAAAGAAAGCAATTTTTTATTATGACATGTAATATCGTAAGTTTCAATGAAATTATAAAATTTAACTCCACGGAATATAAATGTAATCCATTTTAGCTTCAATAGAAGATTAGATATTGATAACAGAAACCTTGCGGTAAAAATACAAATAATTGCAGTTTCGGTAAAATTACGAGTTCTGTGAAAATTAACAAATATTTGTGCCGAATTGTTGTACAGAAATGATATTGGATATTCATATGATACACAAGTAAAAACACTCGGAATTTTTCTAATTTACTCTCAGCCGTTGTATTTGATGTTTGAATAATAAATGAACGTAATATTAATTTAGTAGACTTCTCGTTAAAATATTTCTGAAATAATTTACATCATCAATCAAAATGATCAGTTACGCGTGAAATTGATAATGTTTTTGTTCTCCCTTGCAAAAATGTTTAAACTTTTTTCCCTACTGTTTTGCATCGCATAACGCTCAGAATAACATCAACATATATTTCCAGTTCAAAATGTGAATAATAATAAAAAATGCGGAATTTGAAGTTATTTTATTATTTATTTAACATCCAACATAATTCAAATATTTCTTGTACAATAAACGCAATTTCAATTAATTAATGTTTCATGGAATGAAATTATTTTAAGCTGAAACTCTGAAAATTTACTTGTACTACTGGAATAATTTTACGCGAAAAGTAATTCATCAAAATTTCAGTAGTATATGTCAATGTTTGAAGAGACGTATTCTGTATGATTCATTGTTCATTACTATAGCATAATTTAATGAAGATTAATGAAAGAAATAGAGTTTTTAAAAATATGTAATTCGCATGTTCAGCACGAGAGATTTCTTATTAAACTTTTTAGATAAAAGATTATACACCAGATTAGACTGATTCTTCGATAAAATTTTCAAATGAAATCGAATAAATCACTGCATTTAATTCAACAACAAAAATTTCGTGGAATTAATAATCAAAAATATATATTGCACCTTGTAAGATTTCGTAGATACTTTTTCAGCACGATCAAATGCCAGCGGAAACCATAAAAGTACCACACACTCATCAATCAATTACAAGACATTACATTTTGACATACATACGATACCCGAGTTATCGAAAATAACGCAGAACACAGATTTTCAGCTCTGTTTTCCTAAAAAGGATGAAACTATGTATAAAAGTCAAGTTAAGGCGATTACTATTTCCGCAACTTTACTTAGGAGTTGAAGTCACGCAACACATAATAGTAGAAAAAGTGGAATACGCGCGGGAAAAAGTCGAATCGCGCTGGCAATGTCAGCACGCAGGGAGGAGCGAAAAAGATAAGAACGTTACATTCTGTTCAATAAAATAGACCATTGGTGCACTATAGCGGCATGCATAAAACCGTCGCGCGTGTTACCAACTACTACAAAGAGCAGATATATTGGCCAACCTTCCGGAATATAATCGTGATATACAGCCAATATTACGGTGCATACAGATACGCCAACAATGCACTCAGACGACGAGGATTAGGGACCAAAAGACGGGAACAAAAATAGCAGTCGAAAAACTTGAAAGAAAAAGGGACCGCGCATAACCTCAGATTACGAGCAAAACGTAATGCAATCGCCGCACGATCTGTTCTTTACAATGACCGCATATTATACACCAAATGATTTACATCGACAGATTTATAGGGTAGTCGCACCAGTGAAAGAACATGTTAAGGATTTTGACAAATATAACTTATTTTTTTATATAAAAATTTCATTTGTTTTTTCTTATGTGATGACGATGTGATAATGAGATATGTTTTGAATACATAAATGAATTTGATCATTTTATAAAAGTAATAGAAAATATTGTTTTTTATAAACAAAGTTGAAATTTCGTATTTTACCAGTAATGGAACAGTATAAAAATTAGAATATTATTATGTTAATTTTATATATTTTTCATTATATTAGATAAAGTAACATCTAATCTATCAATTTAGACAATAATGTTAATTAATTGATAAAAATTGATTACAAATTCAAAGCATGTTCTTACTGGGTTCTGTTCTTTTACTGGTGTCACTACCTTATATCGGGTTTCTTTTTACGAATTTCACGTTATATTAAATTCCATTAATATTACCAGGACAGACTCCATATATATCATAATACTCGAGGAACTGCGGCCACTGCGGGCTATAATACTTTTACACTTTCATAGACAGTTTTTGCAGCAGAGACAATCATATAATATGATCTTGTTTAATATATTACACATTAATATCATTAAAAAGACCTCATATAATTTTTGTAACTATAATAGTACAAAATTTAATTTTATAATATGCATATAATTTTCATAATATGCATTTTTCATAACTTTCATTCATTACATTTTCATAACAAATATTATTTTAACAAAAATATGTCACTTTGATTTTTGGAAGTAATAATTCATTTATTTTTGAGCTATAAGCTTGCTGAGCTTTATTTTTTAATAAAAAACACTTACAATTATGCCAATCAATAAAATATATATGCTGCAGATTCTGTCCAATATTGAGCAGAGATTAATAATGAACGCGCCAGTTAATAATTGGTTACATTGAGTGAAAAAAATTCAGCGAAATTCACCTTGTCTAATAAAAAACAGGACATTGGATCGGTTGGTTTAATTCGTAAGTTATTGTTGGCCGAGCGATGTGAGCTGGTCGTACTTCTGGCATCACTTTCCTCACCCACGTCTTCGTTGTCATTATTCACAGTTGACATAGAGGTCTGCAACGAACAATTTAATTGATTATTAACTTTTAACCCTTTCATTAGCAGCACTACGCGACACCTCACAAAACTTTTTTACAAATTGTAATCAACTTCAATTTTAAATTTAAATTGCTCCAAATTTAATACTAAAATTTTTCCTTCGCCGATAATTGCGAAGAAGAGCTAAATGTTTTTACTAAAACCTACAATTGAAATTGCTTAAAAACTTCAGCTTTTGCGAGCAAAAATAGTTTTGAACGTATTACCTTAAATCCAATAAAATTCAACCCGATTTAACATAATTCAATGCTACACGTTTATTCATGAAATTAAACTGATATAAGTAAAATGTTAACTTGATTTCTCTATCGATATTTTGCTTTGGTTTATAAAAGTGAAATTGTAATATTTTATTGCTTTTCTTCGAAATTCCGACATTAATTGAAATACATTAAATTATGTGTATTTATAAATCGATATCTTCGAAAACATTTGCGAAAATGTGCACATGCATAAAAGTATACAATTTATGTATATATTTAATGTCAATTTTATGTTAATGTCAGAAGAGGACGATATTAATATTAGTTGTTTAATTAAAAAAATACATAAAAGTTAATAAATTATACATTAAATTCTATATTTAGATTGTTCCAAAAGTAAGGCAAAACAGTTCATTGTTGTGTACAAATAATTCGGAACTTTTTCATATTGTAAACGTGATTTAAGTAAACTATAAACTAAAAACTTCTAAAAATCCATATAGATTTATTTACGTTTGAAATCATTTTTAATTTTTCGTTATACTATATTAATAAAAACTTGAAATTATTTTTCAACTTATTATTATTCTTTTATTCCTATTTTTTATTTATTGTTGATGCATATTAAAAAATAATACAGTTTATTAAAGTTGTGACTTACTACGTAACAAAACCAAAATCCTTATAAAAATGCCACTGAAATTACAATTCTATTAAAAAGATTCCCTTTTAAAATAAGAGGATTCGTCGCAAAGAAAAAATATTTTACAATAAAATGTTCGTTAGGACGTTAGGTATATATTTTTATTTCCAATCTTTTTTACAGAAAAAGTATCGCTTTACGGCAAAATAATTTTTCTTTCTATCTAAAATCTTACCATAATTTATAAGAGACAAAAATTTAATTTTATTTCTAAGAATTTTGAAAAGGAAATGATCTACAATCGTAATAAGTTTAAAACTGAATTACTTACTTTATGAAAAATGCTATCATACCGAAGACAATTTCAGAACAACTAATATAATAAAAAATGCTTTCAATGTTAAAAGATTGTTAACGATAATAATTTTTTTTATATTCTAACCTTTCTAGATCACTTTTGATACGTGTTTTATATTGATATGTATATATAACAGCATAAAAATTTATCTTTTTAAAATATAAATTCTTGAAATATTCTTTATAGCTATATATTCATGTAAAATGATTTCAATATACTTTTTTTAATCCAAATAGACAGAATAAAAACAAACACTTAGTATAAACCGTATTATAATTCACATAGGAAAATATTTTCTGCTATAAATTTTGTAGGACATTTGATATTTGTGGAAAACAATAATAAGGCAATCTTAAAAATGAGCATTTGTTCTTATATATATACTTTATTTTTATATATATATACTTTATTTTTTTGAGCTTAGGAAAGTGCATATTTTTTTGTAAAAAAAGCGTCTGAAGAATTGCTTAAAAATGACTATCAAATTAATCAATTTTAAATACGAATAGGTGTTGTTGATAAAAGATAAATATAAATAAAAAGATTACTTGGTTATCATTCTGGTCGTCGGTATTCTTTTCGATGTTACTCTCGTTGTCATCCGATTTCCTTGTCTGCGATTCATTGTCGGGGCTCGCGGAATCTCTTGCGGTGGCTTTGGAGGTCAACTCCATGGCACCGTAAGGCGACCCGGCCGCAGCCAGCGCAAAGGGCACCGGCATTTCGGCGGATCTCTGAAGGGCACTCAAGGCGAAGGCTGCGCGCGGCAACATTTGCGTCGCTCCTGGACCGAGGATCGGGTGTCTTCCGACGAACCGAGGATCCCCCCAAAGCCCAGTCGCGGCGTGCAAACTCCAGATCCCATATTCCATCTTCAACACACATTTTCCTTTTAATTAATAGCTGATAATATTTCAAAGTTTGTTCTAAACATAGTTCTAAAAATTCCGCTATAGGTTCCCATGCTATCCTTTTTGTCCCAATTCCCAATACGTTCACGTGTAACGAAGAATTTATTACATATCTTAAATTAAGATAGTAGTTCAGTTTTTCTATTTCACATATAATTTTAGACGGGGTATCAGTCTCACTGTTTTTTAAGATGTCGGAATATTATAATTAATATCATAATCAAAAAACGAAATATGATTATAAATCCGAAAAAACAACTAACATAAAAATATTCTGTTGCATAAAGAATATTGCCATGCAATTTACGTGTATACAGTGTTACTATAAAAGAAGGCAATTTTTTTATCTTAAATAACTATTACGCAACCGGACGTAATTCAATATAACTCTAATATTATAACTATATTCCATAATATCAAGACATTATTATTATTATATAAAAGCTTCAAAAACATTAACATACTTGTTGGGTGATCAATATAAGTAGGATATACAGTGAATTCACTGCATTTCATAAACTTATTCCAATAAAAATGAATTTCCTATTTGAAGAGGTTTATCCGCTGTTATAGGTGAATTTGCTTTTGAAAACTTCAAAAACTCGTATTTTATGAGGTTTATTGCAAGGGATTTTCAATATTCAGTCTGCCGTACAAATACTTTAATCGATAAAGGTTGATAAACATTTCTAAACAAAAAGGCTCAATATGAACTCTAACTATGTATATTAAACCATGCAATTCCCATTTTTTAAAAGAAAAATCTTAACAAATTTTCGTTTTTGACGAGACTACATGCACAATAAAGAGAACGCGTTAGGGAAAATAAAAAAATAAATATCGGAAAAAACAGTGTACATTGAAGCAATGTAAGAAGAAGTTTCTTATAAAAGCGTGACAGGCTGTCTTGTTTGAAAATATTCCCGCGGTTAATTTTACACTATGTCAAAATCACTTTGAAGAGGTCCGACAATTGGTCATATTCAAATGTGGGACATTTCGTTAATTTCCATCGCAGAAAAAACGGCAAATCCTTATCAAAGGATTTTGATAAGGATTTGCCATTTTGGTCTTAAAATAGCCAAGCTATGGTCATTTTAATTGAAAACTCATATCGAAATTTGGTGTTTTTTTACATAATTGGCCGTAAATTTTATAATAAATTTTATAAATAATCACGATAATGCTTTTTTGAACATATAATTTCGCCTCATATAGTATATAGAAAAAAACATTCACAAGGCGGAATTAGCCCAAAACAAGTCGAAAAAGACATTTTTTTCAATTGACCATTAAATGGCCATTTTAAAACCAACTTGTTAGCTCTTATTGGTTTTAAATAGAAGGGAATTAAATGAACATTAAGGTCCTGCATTTGGTTTAACGTTTATATCCGGAAATGATAAGTTTTCGCTCTTAACGGCCACTCCCTTCCAACCCCCATCAAACACTGCAAAATGTGTTTTTTTGCATTTTCCGAACAAATTTGTAGAAAAACACCGAATAATTGAAAAACGAGTCATATACACTGATGAAGACAACCAAAGAATCTTTGCATGCCACAAGATACTATTTGTTACATTCGACAGGCTTCTAAAAACATGTTATTTGCTTATCTATGTACAAAAAACATTCGAACAAAACTAATTAAAATTATTGACTAATAAGCAAAATCTGTTCGAATTCTGATCGAAAATCTTAGAATAATGTGAGGCTTTCAGCAAACTGTTCCCTGGATATCGATACTTATGCAATTTTCCGACTATAATCAAATACGATCGAATATAAAGTTAAAATTCTTCAAATAATTTTGGTAAGATAATCATTTTTATGACACTGTCGGAAATGTGACTCGGAAACTTGATTGTATTTTCAGAATGTTTAAAAACAAGTTATTTTAGACTTTTTCAAAAATGTTGTTCTTATATAATACATTGTTTTTAGACCAATTTTCTATTATAGTGGACGTACTTTCAAGCTTCTAGAAATCTTTTCAATCATTATACAGCTATAGGGAAAGGACAAAAATAATATAACATAATTTTACATCTGCTGCGAATATTATTGAATATTAGGCACGGTATATGCACTCAAATTTGCAGTGCTTACTCTTTATTGATTGGTATAGTAACTTTAACAGTGTGATTACAAAAAAGGAATTTTTTACGAAAATATTTATTTTTTCGTGATGTGGTTTTTATGTTTCATTCAAAAATATATACAATATTATTTTTGAACTCGAATATCAAAGTATATACTATAATAAAAGTTGAATAAAACAGAATTATACAAATTAAGTCATACACTATATAAAAAACGTGAATATTCGCAGGTCCAAATGATGTCAGACAAAAATAAAAATAAAATTTTCACCATTCTTATAAAAATCAAACCTTTTTTTGATTAAAATTTTAAATTCCGCTCCAGAATCATTTTTTTTCGTATTGATTCCAAAAATCTCTCATTTACAAAAATTTCCCACAATATAAAATCTACGACCCAGAGTAAAATTGCAAAATAATATTCCATCCATTTTGATTTCTTCGAAAAGATATACTTTCGCAGTAATTGTGGCATTTTTATATATTATACCTACGACTGTATTAGTTTAACTCCAGCATGTAATAAGCTTTTTCAACTGTGTTATAGCGAAACTCGTAAGGGTCGCGATGTTTGTGCATTCTGAATATAATGCGAGTCGGATATAAAGTCTTGTACATTTTATTTGCGAGACGGCTGCACGAAGGAGAATCGCCCCTCCGTGTCCTAGCCCTCTCCCTGTTTGGTTCGCTATCCGAAGGACCTGACCCCTTCCCGTTAGCCTCGCGAATCGATTTGTTATTGTTTTTGTGTATGCGGTCGTGCTGGTGGCTGCTGCTACTGGGTGGTGGGTGTTAGCTGAAGCTGCCGAGCCACTCCGTTATCATACGTATATACTTTTGTGCAAAGGATAATGCGAATTCTTCCGCGAAAAAGCGGACACATTCTTTAAATAATAAAATCGCTGCAAACAACACAATTTTTCTTTGCTGCAATAATACTTCTTTCCCCGAATTTGTTTTTTGTTTAAAATCAATTTTTGTGGTGGCTCACTAATTAAATTGATGAGTTATTAGTACAAGTTTTCTTTTCATAGAGATATGTTTCTTTTTTTTAAGCATGATAACTGTTTTTCTGGAAAAAAAGTACAGGGTGATTCTAATTGTTTGGTTTCAAAATATACATTGATTGAAATTTGTATATAGATCTTACACTACTGTAACATTTATTTTCTGTTACTGGATTACAAAAGGGATGTGAAATTACATTATAAATAATGTAAAACTACAAAACATATATGTGTAAAATTACACTAGGTATTGTGTAATTTTACATGTTTTGTGTAATCTGGTTGCATACAATTTTACAGTGTAAATATTTTGAAAACCAAATAATTTGATATGTGAGTCATCTTGAAAACTTGTTAGAAAGATACAAACCCCATTTTTTTCTTTTTATAACAAATATTATTTTTAGATACACAAATTTTCTGTAACAACAAAATATCTTATGCATAGTCGTTTTGAGACATTTCGATGAGTGTCTCTATACGAAATATTTTAAAAGAATTTTCCTTAAAAATGCATTATAAATATGTTATAATACGACGCTGAACATACGTTCTTTTCTAATATTGTTCTTACAGTGCATGTAACAACTATGTCTCAGACTCTAAATTTTACAACATTATCAGATATTCTAGTAGTCTATTGGATTATTTGTCTGAAATTCAAATCTTTATTGGTTTATTATTCTAACTTTTACTGCTCTAATTTTTAAACTGGGACAATATTTTTACCGTTTGTTCCGGTCAGTTTTATTTTTAAATATTTGTATACTCTACAATTTAAAAAGAAAAAATCTCTAAATTAAAATTTTTTGTTTTCCTAATTTTCAAGTTATAATAACAGCGTATAAAATTTATCTACACAAAATTAAACTAAAATTAATTCTTGCATTCGAAAAACTGGTGTTTTATTTCAAAACACCAAAAGCTAGTATTTTAGAATGTTAAATATAATAGGCAAAAATCAAAACCCAAAAAACGTTTTAAAATTTAACCTATCTTTTTAACATTACAAAACACTTTTGGTGTTTTCATATGAAACACCAGTTTTTAGAGTGATATGCTGACACTTATAATTTAACTCCAGATGTCAAACATTTTAAAATGCTTATTAGAAGTAAAATGTAATGCAAAAATTGTTCACAGTGAAAATTTTTCAATTTTATTTTAAATTATACATTTTCCTGCAATGCGTGAGAACTTTTTTGTAGTTAGACGAATTTTAAGCGTCGATCAATATTCTAATTTGGAACATTGTCTTTACGATGGATGGAACTTTTATGTTGCGCAAGGTGGCAATTTAATATTAATTTAGTACGTCTAACTTTGCTGGGCAACAGTGCAGTTTTCCATTGAGGAGATTTATTTCTT
>JABFPQ010000721.1:0-10407 GCA_022817265.1 Masnerella sp. ZL-2020
ACAACCAAAATCGAATAATAACAATAAAACCCGGATTCCTCGTGCAGCGCGAAACACAAAAAAAAGAGGTTCGCGTTTAAAGTCGAACATCCCTTTGACGCGAGAGAGACCGAGCGAAATTACGCGCACGCGAAGGAGACGAAAAATCTGGAAGCAAACCAGAATACGATATTTTATTCTAATAATTTATTGTGCCGCGACTTTAATGGTTCACGTTGCAGCTCTAATTTGTGATGCTTTGAAAAAAATAATTTACGGAAGCACCTTAACAGTATAAAACGCTTTGAATTATTCGTCATGATAACGTTGTGCTGCTAAATTTAGTTCACTGTTATAAGAACTCTTGTTCCACTTTTCGGTTTTAGTTTTATTAGATTCCGTTGAGTTGGTGAAAAACGAACAGATTTTGTTTTTTCGCGTCTTAATGAAAGGAATATGTATCTTACTTTTTAGAGTATCTGTGTTTTTCGGGAAATATAAGAGAAGAATAAATGTAACGATCTCATAATTAGGATAAGGAAAAAACAAATTTTTATACACTAGAGAAAAAGAGCCCATTTTCAAATTTCCATAGTATGGCCATTTTAAGGCCAAAATAGGCGCAATTTTTTTTAAATTAAAGGGAATTGAATGAACTTCAATAAAATTTGGTATTTTCGACTGAAATATTGCTTGAAATGGCAATTTTCGTGTTAATTTTTTTCACAGTGGAAATTAACGAAACGCCCTACATTTGAAAATTAGCAATTTTCGACTTTAGCCAAGTGGGATCTTTTTTTTGTCTAGTGTATTATTAACTCTATTAAATAAATAAGCAATAATAAATTTGCACTTTCACCGTACTGATCAAAACAATAAATATATTCGCATAGTAGAATATTTTTCTATCAACGGGTCACGTAATTTTTCGTCTCATTTAATTCAGAACAAGATGAACAATCGAGATCTATTTCCATCTATTGTGCTCTGAGAAACGTTCTGCTCTTTAAAAAGGCAAATATTTTCCGCATTCGTTAATCAATGTTTAATCATTTTCTGCGCCAATTGCGAGCAATTATTATAAAACTGCGCATTATCCTCAGCAGCGAATAGCACTGCTATTTAACTCGATTTAAATGAAAGAAAATGTTAAGTCATCCTTTTACATTTTGATAGCAGCTTTCACAGGTGCAATAATATTCCATCAATTTTATGTGTTGCGTGCAACTTTGTCGAAAGTTTGCCAATATTTGTTTTCCCATTTTCATTCTGAATATTGCTCGGCAAATACACTTTAAAAAATTGCTTTACTCAAATTAATGCAATTCCCAAATAATCTCTTTAATTGTTAGGACTTTTATTGAGCGCTGTAAAAACGCTCCTTCCATAATGACAGAAAAGAATCAAAGCTTTTCATCTCCTGTATCTGACCTCCTGGTTTTTCAATTCAACTTAATTGCCTCAGCAACTTTTGAATACAATTCTGTTTTCGCGAAATTCAAAACTTGGCTCTTAGATCACAACTTTATCATAAAGGCCAATAACAAAGTTCCGTTCTGCTATAAAATACACGTTTACTGAAAACTCTACTTTAACCGATATCTTGAAGAAATTCTTAACATTTGTTCTGCTGCGAAAAATATAGCTTAAAAAATTGTTGAAAGAAAACGCATGCAAATCGTTTATTTTTCGCCCGCGCGAATACATGATAATTCAACTAATGGATGACGTGCAATGAAATCGAATAAATTTTCAAATTAAACATTTGGAATTCGATATATGTTTCGCAATTTAATTGGAAATGAAGCGATACGCAACCCAGTTTTTTTATTAAAAATAAGGTGTTTTTTTCCAACGCTCAAATGTTAATCGATTGAAAAAGATATTTTATTTTCGTTTGGTATATCATGGTGAATTGTATTTAATGAAACATTCTGTATGAGACTTTATCAACTTTATCGTCGAATAATTTTTTTATTAAAAAAGTGGTAGTAAAATAATTTGCAAAAATTATTATCACTCTAAAAACTTATAAATACTACAAAAACATCGTAATTTAAGACACCAGAGTTTTAATTTAAGACGTCATTGTCTTACTTTCAGAAAAAAACGTGTTATTTTAAGGCAATTTTGTAGGAAAAGATTGTTTAAAATATTTTTTTGTTCATTGGATGTGAACGAAAAAAATATTTTTTTGTTTTTTCAACAACAAAAGCAACTTGATATTCAGATATGTTTTAGTCGAAAAAAGAGAGTTGAACAACGTACGAAACAAAAAGTATAAAATTATCATTCGTCGTAGCACACGTAGACAAGTTTTCGTGAAATGAACATCGTCTCAAAAGGTCTCCTCCAAAATAGTTAATAAATCAATTAAAACAACTTTGCATTTGGCAGTAGGAGATTCGTGTTCCGCGGAACAATTCAATTTCGTCGTTTTAGCGGAGTGGCTTATGATGTTTGCACGTCATGATGTATATGGCATTAAAGACAAACGATTCGCCGGTCGGTCATGAAAGCTTTCTCCGGCAACGTCAATATTTTGCGCATAAAAAGTTTCTCGTATCGCCGCACGTATATGAAATATCCGGTAAGGGGTTTCGCCTGGCAAAGTTATTGGCGCTGGAGCAAAGTTGAATTCGGAACTATTTACAATCTGCGACCAGTAATTAACGGACAAAGGCTGTAGAAAACTGCCAACGTAAAAAATCGGTCGAGGTCATTCCATCGGAAAAATTGAAATGCTGCTGTGGTGTGACCATAATTTCGGAACCACATGCTCAGAAAATTTTTGGAAGAGAAAAAATATAATAAATGTTATTATTATGAACGTATTTCAAGTGATATTTTGAGAATCGGTTTGTAGATTCGGTAAAGATCGGTAAGAAGAATATGGTTTTAAAATGTCAAAGTACTAGTATAAATAAAAAAATATAATTAATGTCATTATGATGAACGTATTTCAAGCAATATTGTAAAAATCGGTTTTAAGATTCGGTAAAAATCGGTAAGAAGAATGTGGTTTTAAAATTAAAAACTATTAATATAAATAAAAAAATATAATAAATGTCATTATGATGAACGTATTTCAAGCGATATTGTAAGAATCGATTTTAAGAGTCGGTAAAAATCGGTAAGAAGAATATGGTTTTAAAATTAAAAAGTATTAGTATAAACAAATAAAAAAAATTACTAAATGTATTATTTTTGGAGGTTTTTAAGAACATGTTATTCATAATTATATTTGTTAACTTAAATTTAATTACAGTATATGTATTTTATAACCACAGACACGTTTTAGTAATGTGATAAAGATTAGTAGTAAAATAAAAGTTTTTTCTTGAAATTTCATATTTTCCAAATCATCATCAATCTTCAAAATTTGGAAAATTTAAGATACATTAAACAACTTGAACGTAAAATACACAATGCGATATCATAGTTCCAGAAATGCAAACTTAGAATAAGACTTTCCGACGTCGTGAAATTTTTACTAAGAACTAAAGAGCGGCCGCGATCGTTCATTTTTCGTTCATTAAATGAAGTTTGCGCATTTGCATTCAAATGCAACTATTGTGTTACAGTTGCCGACTTTAATGAAAAACAATGTTACAGACGGTGGTTTATGTCGCACCAGTCGTCTCGGTATTATATTCACGTGTAACTGGAGAATCGAAATGAGTAACGGAATGTTAACGCGTCGCATAATTTGAGACAGCGTTTCATTATCATTAGGTTGATATTACCAGTGAATCGGGCATGATCGTTCCATCGTAAATAATCAAATCATCCAGCAAATTTGTTGCTCATTTATATTCTTCATCGTTCAAAACTGTATATTCGATGTCATTTTGATCGGCGAATTAAAACAAGATTCGAAATAATTATCATTTTGTATTTTGTGTACGAATCATTGATCCCACTTTCTCGTTAATGAAAAATTGATTTAAAATGCAATTTTTTGAATAATAATTTTGTTTTCATTTTTCAAAAATCTATCAAAGTTATAAGATTTATTAAACAATTTTATAAAATCTAAAAATAAAGCGTCTGAATTGAGACTATTTTTGTTTAAATTTTAAGTAGAGTTGTAAAAACAAATCCAACCTATAGGTTGAAAAAGTCATGATTTGAATCGCGATTTAAATTAAATTTTCCCGCCAAAATTTCTAAGTTACCAGATGACGTCTTATAATTAAGATCTTTTTCGTCCAAATTTTAAGTAGAGTTGTAAAAAAATCCAACCTATAGGTTGAAAAATCATGATTTGAATCTTGATTTAAATTAAATTTTCCCGCCAAAATATCTAAGGTAACAGATGAAGTCGTATAATTAAGATGCTAATTTCCGAATTTTAAGTAGAGTTGTAAAAAAAATCTACCCTATAGGTTGAAAAAATTATGATTTGAATCATGATTTAAATTAAATTTTCCCGCCAAAATTTTTAAATTGCCAGATGAAGTTTTATAATTAAATACGCGTTTATTTCGGTTAGAATTTTACGACACCAGTGTTTTAATTAAGACATGAACAATCAATAATTTTTTAGAGTGTATGTATATTTTATTTATAATTATTATAATAACTCTGAATAAAATAAAATGAATTCTTAGAAATTGAAAAAATGGCGACTTTTTGGAACTTTTTAGAATGGAAATCTGTAATACAAATCATTGCATCTGATAGCATGCGTGATATTGCGTCGACGTGTCTTTTTAATAATATAGTACGATGGATGTAAAAGCGGGAAAGCGCATTTTTATACGCACGATCGTTTCGCCGTATATACGGTTTGCGAGATATGCAAGTCTAATATAAGATTCTCCGGAGGAAATACGTATAGTTTGACATTTCATACATATCGCAGCATTAAGCAACCGCCAAGTTCTGTCTCAAGACGTGCGCCATTGCCGACGGCATATTCTAAACTCCTGAAAAGATGAACACACCACAATTATTCTGCGCGGATGCGTGCGCCGAAAGAATGTTTGCTTTTTCCATATTTTTGTTTGCCGTCCTTCAATTTCTTGCCGTACGCCTCTTAATTCTCTTAGTATTTCTTTATTGTATTTTAACTCTTACGAACAAGTAAAGATGATTTTATAAATTTTATTGTTTACAAACTATTATTTCACGTAAATTTCACATAAATAATCTTTTAAAAAATATGAAAATTTTTATTTTAAAAGAACGTGAATTTATTTTGGACCAAACGTTTTATTATGAAAGTATCGAATAGATCAAGTTCGAATGAACAGTGAACAAAATTTTTTTTAAATTGTTATCCATCTGATTAAATTAAAAGTTTAATTATAAAAAATATGTTTGAAGAAAAATTTACTTACAATAATTTAATTACAATCTATTTAACTAATTTATATTAAATTCCATTAAAATCTGTAAAATTTACATCTAGTGTAGTTTATTTTTCTAATAATTTTAAATAAAAATGGTACATCTAAATATGACGTTACACGCACGAATGTTGATTTTCAATTTGTAGCGTATTTCCCCCTGAAAACAAAGTTGACAGACATTCAATCGTGTCAGAAACAGTAGACTGAATTCGTTGCGGATGTTATGAAAAACTGATCAGTCAGGCGACGCGAAGCGCGCAATGTTCATTTGGGCAACAGTAAACAACGTTGTTGGTTGCTACACCCACAAAAATATACTTTTGGTCCAAGAAAATAAATCTTGACTCAAAAGTAAGACCGTTTTCATATTTAGCCAAGATAATTAATTAATAATTTAGACATTTTCGCACAAGAGTTTACAAATCGTATATTCCTAATTTTGAGTCAAGATCATGACCATTTTCACAACAAACTCTATCAAATTTTATCTCACCCTATGTTAAATTAATATTTTGAAATGTTTTTCAGAGAAAAAAGTATGAAAAAAATATAAACATTTTGTCAAAATACATATTAAGGGGACTCTTCGCAACAATGGTTAAAATCCGTAATTTTCGATAAATCGATCTGAATTTTTGCACATGGTATAGTCCTTAGTATCCTAATAATTGATGAGGAACATTTTTCAATTTGTTCAAAAAACAACATTCTTATAAACAAAAAGCTGTCAAAAAAGGGTTTTTTGACGTTTTCTTTTTTTTTAACAATATTCTGAGGGTAATTTTCAATATTTTTGAAAAAATCTTTCACGACGTTAATCTTTTCACCTTTCTTTATAATTCTGTAAGTCAAATTTTAAATTGTTTGTTTTGGTAAAAAGTTATATAAATTTAAAGTTCAATTGTCAAAAAATAGGACAAAATTAGTCATTTTGTTTGTTTAATTTGTTAGAACTTTTGAATGAAACAAAATTTCAAAAAATTGTCTTTCAATCATTTGGAGAATAGTTTTCTAGTCATTCTGAACCCAAAAACATGAAAATCGGATGGAAACTTTTCTCAGAATATTGTAATGAAGATTGAAAAACGCGAAAAACAAAGTTTCGAGATATAACGCTTTAAAGTTATGTACAGTCCATATACTGTTATGAAATATGTCAAAAATATATTAAAAAGCAGGATTTCAGAATTTTTCTCTTAACCACAATAAAGTAAGGTTCAAAGATGAATTTTGTGTAAAAAAATCCGAAATTTTGACGAAAATAGTTATTTTTACGCGAAGTGTCCCCTATTTTCTTCACTGCAAACTTGACCATTTTTACTCATAACAACAAATTTTTTCTCAAAAAGATTATTGTAAAAATGTTTAAAATTTTAGCTAGGATTTCGAAAAAATCTGATTTAAATCACGATTTAAATCAAACATCGAAACCTATAGGTAAAAAAAATCTCGATTTTAATCGTGATTTAAATCATTTTTCAAAACCCTAATCTTAGCCCAAAAATATATTTTTTGTGAGTGTAGCAAAAGAAAAATTATTTATTTACTGACAGAAAGAAGGAAGGGATTAAATGACAATTCGCGTTCGGTTGGGAGTATAAGTCCATTGCCTTACACGGAAACCGTTTTAGGCGGATCGTCGCTTACAGTCAGTATGAAAACTTCGTCATTACGTTAATTGTTCTGATGAAGAACTGTTGCAAAACTAGCGTCAGAGGGCGCCGACACGCGCGTTCCGCTCGCCGATTATTCTCAATCTTTTGTCGCGATTTCCTTTCGAAAGCTCCCGCCAAAACTCATATTTCAACTTTCAAAGTTAATAAATCTTTATTGAATAATATAGTGTCTGGTTAACCTTTATGAAACTACTATCACGTCGCGTTCGTCGCTTAAACTATGATATATCCTTGACGTAAGAGGTACAAACATTTTTATTAATTCCAGTCGGATGCATAAAGCATCCAAAACTGCCTGCAAGCGTATCCCAAACAAGAAATCGATGTAAGGAATGCCTCTTCCCGAGAATAATGTTGATTCTTTCGGACGCAAATAAAAAATTTACTTTCTCGAGAAATGAACGCAATTTTCGGCCTTCGCCTCATCTTTTTTGCAACAAATTCTGGATTTTATTATAAAAATTACACTACGTATCGATTTCGTTTCAAACAAATGAATTTGAAAGTTGTCAGTTGTTCGCATTCCGAATAATTAAATGTTTAATCTACTTTCGAAATGAGTTCTGACATTTGGTCAGTGTTTTTTGTAATGAAAGATACGTCAGAAGATGCGTTTTATAAACTGCGCGGAAATTTATATGCCATCGTTTATCGAAATTTACGTTGTTTGGAAATATTGACGATCGGTCTGGAAATGCTAAAATGGCGTAATTCGGGATATGAAATGTAAAAAGCCATTCTGCAGTTGAGAGACGTGCTTATATAATGTGCGTTTCTCACGTGTCATAAAAATGATCGCAAAATTTTTATACACTGTCCGATACGTTATATTAACTTTTAGTCGTATTGGTTTATTTAAATGATATGAAAACGTCCGACGAAATAATCCGGCATTTTTATCCGTAGCGGTAATTGAAAATATGCTTTTACGGGCGAAAAAACGTAATTTTTTGAAAATCATATTTAGTTACTTTTCGGTATTGAATACACGTAATAAAATAAATCACACATTGATGATATTGGAATAATCATAAAAGCGCAGTTTTCATAAAATAATAATAATATGTAAAAACGTTTCAATGTGCACACGCCTCGCAAAATTAAAATGAATTATTAATCTCGGTAATGATTACTATTTTTGGTCGTGTAATAAACATTTTAATGACTGACCTTTAATTCTGCACGACTGATTATTTTGCGGGTTTATACGGCGCAAAACTTTAATACAATTCATAAAAGTTGGCGTCGAAAAATGCGCGCACCGCCAGTTTCTCATTAAAAAATGCATATACGTTATTGGCTCGCGCGTTGTGTATTACGGTAAAAGCCAATATTCGTGACAAAAACAACGGCTGTTTAACAACGATAATTATTACGCACATTTGATGGCAACATTTCGATTCGAAACGTTGAAACTCGGTCGAATTGTCATTTGTTGAGGTCGATATCACGGACAAAAATGTAAACCGAAATATAAATTTAATTTCAATTATATATGAATTGGTGATTGTTGAAAGGGGTCTAAGTTCAAAAATATCATTTTTGAGATAAATGTATTTTTTACGTGTTTTAGGGTCCACTGATATTTTTACAGAATGATAATAATGAAAACAATGTATTTTTCCTATTATTACGACATCAAATTTTGATTAGAACACTTTTTTTCGTTTTTCTTAAAAGTCTATAAAATGGACATAGAACCCTTTCAACAATGACCTATTTATATTAATTTTATAAAAACAAATAATATACAATTTTGGAATATAAACTAAAATTTTATATAAACATTGTGTATATATTTTGAAATTACATATTTCAAAAATATATAATTGTGAAATGAATAGGTCATTGTTGAAAAGGATCTAAGTCCAAAAAAAATCATTTTTGAGATAAATGTATTTTTTACGTGTTTTAGGGTCCACTGACATTCTTGCATAATGATAATAATGAAAACAATATATTTTCCCTATTATCACGACATCAAATTTTGATTCGAACACTTTTTTTCGTTTTTCTCAAAAATCTATAAAATGGACATAGAACCCTTTCAACAATGACCTATTTATATTTATTTTATAAAAACAAATATACAATTTTGGAATATAAACTAAAATTGTATATAAACATTGTGTATATATTTTGAAATTATATATTTCAAAAACATATAATTTTGAAATTATATGAATAGGTCATTGTTGAAAAGGGTCTAAGTCCATTTTATATACTTTTGAGAAAAACGACAAAAAGTGTTCTTCTTTTCGTTACACCTCTTTCTACAATAAAAATCAAAATTTGTTGTCTGGATAATAAAGAAAATATATTGTTTTCATTGTTATTATTATGTAAAGAATGTGGATGGACCCTAAAACATGTAAAATATCCATTTATCTCAAAAATGATTTTTTTGGACTTAGACCTCTTCCAACAATGACCTATTCATATATTTGAAATTATATATTTCAGAAATATATAAATTTTATACAAACTTATATAAATGTTTAAACAATGCTCGTGGTGTAAACAAGATCAAAGTTTTCTCGCAAGTAATTTTGTTCTGAGCTTAGTAATATATATAGAAGTTCGCTACTTTTACACACAAAATTATAAACAATTTTATATTCAGTCTTTACAATTTTGTCTATATTTTCGTCCGTGCGGGGACCGTCAATGTTTAATTACATCGGCGAAGGAAATTGAGTGAAATGAAACCACGATTTACCGGATAAAAAGATCAGCGGCTGTAATTAAATGCGGCTTTCATTGTCGCGCGTATTTGGTGGGCGCGCAATCGAAATTCGCAATATTTTGAGCGCGACAATCGTAATGAACCTACTTTGAATTGCAGCCGAAATCGAGCCGCTGCGCGGTCAGCGTAACACTTTTGTTCGCTTTGCGGCGAAATGCTCGTAATCTTCGCCGAATTTTGTCCGGAGCGGTCTTAGTATTGAACGTCCCGTCATACAGATACGTCAATGCCAACTGGAATGTAAAGTTGCCTGGAATTCATGAAATTTGTCGCATTCACGGTGACGTTTCGCGAAACGCCGTTGTAGCGGAATTTCTCCGACATTCATAATGGCAGGCAAAGTTTCACCGATGGAGGATTAACGATGTCCGCCGATTTCATTAGCTCAATTCACACCAAGTGCACACCTACACGCACAACCGCTAAAAAGACCTGTTTACTTTGAGATAACGAGCCGCGCTTACGTCATCGACGTGTCCTTTGTTTTTTATCCAATAATACGTTCCCAACGTCATTATGCACCGGAACCTTATCTTTTCAACTATAGCCAGTCATCATTCAAATTTTCTATCATGTTTTCCAAAATCCCTGATAACATTTTTATTTATTGTAGTAGTAATATGATCATTTTTGCTCGAAATATAGATTT
>JABFPQ010000722.1:0-10396 GCA_022817265.1 Masnerella sp. ZL-2020
TTACATGAAAGATCAACATGATATACTTATGTTTTTGTCATTTCAAAACAAAAACATACACCAAGAATTTGTAAACATCAGAGAAAATGGAACCCAAAATAAATAATCCAATGCACATTTTTTCAAATATTAAGAGTAAATAATTTTTGGTTGAAATCACGGTCTACAGGAAGACGAATAAATAATTTTTACACTCGGATCGCAGTTTTATCGTTCGTCGCGCGTGAAATTTCATAAGTCCACAACTGAATTACTGTACGTGCTTGAAAACGCGAGTTTTTGGAATTAAAAAAAGGCGGAATGGAGGAAAAAAACTAAAAGGGATGGGCAACGAAAAGATGCATCAAGCTACGTCATATGAATAACTATAAAAACACAAATCCTCGACGACGGCGGAATACAATGAAAGCACTTTGCGCAATTGTCATGTTGGAATAAGCGATTTCCTATAGCTGAAGAGAAAAGTCGTTAGGAGGTTCCTTTTTTTCTTCCACTCGGCACATTTTCCGCGCTTCTTATAAATTGTTACGTGTTCTCTCGCGCATTCTCATTTTCAATCATTCTCCAACTCATTTCGTTATTTCTACCGCTAATTCCACTCCGACTGAATCTTAATAATTGCAATGCTCTTTTATTCATGATTTTTCTCGATTGCACGTCTTTCAGTTAAATTGAATCCTGGATGGGAATTGACACCGAATAATAATAGCCAATTATTTTTTCATTACGTCTTTTTCTGCAAAAACAAGTTAACTCCATTTCTATGTTAATTAGTGAAAAAATGATACCTTTCATCATTTGAACAATTATTTAATTTAGAATTTAAATATTTTATTTGTTCATTTAAATTTACCAAAAACTCAATTGTAAAAAGTGGAGTAAATTTGTTTTTTAAATAATATGAAACTAAAAACCAAATATCCAAAATTTCATTTTTAAATTAACTCAACCAATTTTTTTTTGTAAATGGTGGATTTCGTAAAAATGGCATAAAAATCTACGATTTCTCATAAAACACGATAACTAATCTAACAACGAATTTTTTCATTTTATACAAATCTCTCTTCCAAGACGTCAGATATTAAAGTTGAATAAAAGTATCAATTTGAACTTCGAAATGACTGCGGAGGTAGTTAAACTCGACTTTCATTTATTCGCCGAGATATTACACGGAGCTGATGAAAAATTAACTGAGACAGAAAACTGGTCGCGAATCTGCGTTATGAATATTGTCAGTTGCGCGCGAAACATTAGCGGGGCGGAAACCGGAGGAAAATGTTAATATTGGACGGAAGCGGCGTTTCTTTTGCGGATCAAACGACGCGGGTAACGCTCCTTGAGGAAGAATGCCGGTGTTGAATAGAACCTCTAAATGTGGAACAGAAGTGGTCTACTCGGCCGGCCGTTGCGCATTGCAGCAACCCCAATACAAACACCCCTCATGTACCTAATACGCCAGCCCGTATAAACCGTATGACCGCGAACTGGATAACACCGCGAATAAGCTTCCGACATCGTATTGTTCACAGCTATTTGCTTTCTTTAACGGCGGTATCGCTGATTCAACGATTAGTTCAATTGTTGCATCAAACTATCGTAGGGATTTGTGCTTTGTGAAATGAATTCATTTATGCCATCGCGCATTATTCAATTCTACGCGCAACGATTGATAATTAGTTTCGTAATGGGTTCGGTGACTAATTGGCAGGTTTTTGCAGAATTATTCGAATGGGTAAAAAGAAGAAGGGGATTGCGGTTAACGTCGTTAGAGAGATGATTGATTACTGGTTAAAAAGTGTGGGGTGGGGCTTTTCAGAGGATGAGACCTGTTACAATTTTTTTGAGGGAAAACTATTTTTTCAGAGTTTTTTGGTTTCAAATGACATATAACAGCGTGAAAAGTAATAAAATAAAAATCAAACTCAAAATTATGACAAAAATTGATTTTATTAAAAAATTGATTATTTTTTACGATTTTACAGCCGACTTAAATTCTTTATTGTTTTTCCGTAAAAATGGCTATTATGAGCGAAAAAATATCAAAAAAGGTCATTTTTTCAAAAACAAAATAGAAGAGTTTTTTTTCTGAAGGGTTTTGGGTCTTGACACTTTTATGGGTGTAAAAAATTTTTTCTGAGATTTTGGTTCTGAATAGCTTAAAACAGCTTAAAATGTGAAAATATATTAAAAAAGGTTTAAAATTCCGACGAAATTTTTTGTTCAAAATTGTCGAATTTTTTACCATTTTTGGGTTTGTTTCTCAGCCCAACTTCAAATTTTGACCAAACTTATGTTTTTTTGCGTAAATTGATTTTGACAAAAAATTAATTTCGTGAAATTACCTAAATTTATTTACCTAAATTATTTTCTAGCAAGTTTCAACATGTCTCACAATCATTGAATGAAAACCGATTTAATTAAACACGATTTCAGTTAAATCGAAAACCGCCAATTAATCTAATTACTCGTGGAAAAACGTTTCAGGATTACGAATAACATGCGACTCATCGTGATTATATAATTCTATTAGACAATTATTTATCATAAAATGAAATGAAGTTTCGTTTCCTAATAAAATGTTCCTCAACGCTGAAAAAGTTTCGATACGTATCATCACAATTTCAACGTCAATCATATATTTAAGCAAGCCAGTTCATCAAATTCAAACACTTACGAACTTTCTCTAACGTTTTCCGTTTTGCAATGTTAAATATTAAGTAAGTTATAACTAAGCTTTTAATAATGCCGATTATATTAATCTTTCAAGCAGATGTTACAGATTACGTTCGCGTTTCGCTCGAGCGTGTAGATTTCGATATTACGTATGACGTTTCAAGATCTATTAGATTTTAAATCTCTAAATCTGAATAAGTGAAAATTGTACGAATTTTGTAATTGAATTCATTTTTTCCTCAATATTAAATTAAATGCAAGTACAAAAAGTGGAAAGGCAATTAAAAAAAAATTTTGTTTTGTTTGTCGAGAAATAAAAAGAATTATTTTAGTTTTTACGTAGGAAATATAGTATTTTATTATATTTATATTTTTTCAATAAATAATTTTATAAAGTTAGTTTTGTTCCAAAAAATATATTTTACCTTTCCCTACATTATAAGTAACGACAAAAACTTGATAACAAATATGACCACAAAATTACAACCAGCAATGTTTCCAACGTTCCTAGGCTTTGAAATCTTGAAAAATGTTATTTCTAGAGTAACCGAAGAGTTAGATTTGATATCTTCTTTCTCCACATCCAGTTCACGGTAAAGTTCTTCTCTCACGACTTCCATTAACGAATCTTGTTTAAGCTTCTCGCACATTTTAATTCCATACATAGCTGGTATCAAAAAATGGACCGATACTCCAGCAAGTTTTTTTTTGACAGCGATTTCCACCTTAGGTTTCAAGCTTGTCGAATTTTCGTAAAAGATAACTTCTGTCCGATTCTTGTCTATCATATACGGCACTTGTGCATGTTTATTAAAGTAACTCTCGTAGTTTTCTTTGTCTATGTATATTCGACAAAACTGCAAAAAAATTTGTAATTTGTTTGAAAAGATACAATAATTTCATTCACGTGTTATTTGTAAAGTTATGGAATTGAAGGATTTTCAATGCTACTATCTTCATTTTTTCAGTAAGGCAAAAAGGACATAAATTACGTCATCAAAATCCATATATTCAAAACAAGGCTTATATCCCACTGGTATCTGCCCACCAGCAAAATCTTTTGGTCTCTTGTATATTTTTTCGATAAAATCAAGATTCAAAACCATTTTTTCTGCTGGGAAATCTTTGAGAATGGAATCTAAAGAAGGTATCTGAAAACAATAAAGATGCTTTATCCTGAAAAAAACTATACAAACTTTACCCCCAAACATTTTTTACAAAATGTCTGCAAATAATTTTTGGTATGTTGATTCTGAAAAAAATCACTAACATAAACAATTTTCATAAAAAAATTTAAATTCAAAAGCAGTTGAAAATCTTTTAAAAAACCATGATTTTTTTTTAGTTATTTTTACAAGCTATATGACAAATCAAATGTTTCAAATATATATAAAGAATATAAATAAATATTTACAAATGTTTCCAACCGTAGTTAGAAAAAAACAAAAGTCTACATTATCCCTAAAAAATCGGTCCCATAAAGAAATTGCTCGAAATTAGGGCTGAAATCCAGCTGCATCGTGACCAACTTCGTATCTTCGATGTGCTTTCTCAATGACTAAAATTATGGGAAAAATTAGAAAAACTTGTATCCGTTATTAGATAATATTTGCTTACAATCATAATCGTGATGATGTATTTATCGTTCCGTCTTTCTTCGTTCAGTTCTTTAATTGACCCACACTCTTGAAGATTTTTCCAAAAGATGTGTACACCATCAATGTCAAATTCGCTAAAAAATATAATTTTTTGTATTGATACCCAACAAAAAATTGCATTATATTTTAAAATCTTGTATGAGGTATTTTTCTACGTTTAAAAAATATGTTAGAATTCGACAGAAATATAATAAAAATATATATGGTGATAATACAATATTGAGTAAGAATTGTTCGAAAATTTATTCAAAAAACATTGTTTTTCAATATGCATATTTTCAGTAATTGTTGATTTTATCAAGTAAATCGTTACCTGATATGTTTATAAGCATATACAAATAATGAAATGAACTTGTCCATATCGGATACAGTTTCAGATATCGAAAATAAAATAATATTAATATTTACAAGGAACTTTATACCTTGGAATCCATCTTTGTTTCGTAACTCCACAAAATATTTAATTATTTCTTTTTCTGTAAAAAAATGAATGTTTTATTTTCATTGATTGATATTGATTTTATATCCCATAAAATTTACGAAATTATTTAAAATAAGGGGAAATGACTACCATTTTCATTCTCGTATCTGACTTCCATATCGGTGATTGTTATAGGTGCTACATAAATCAGGTGTGTGCAGTGATGAAAATGTATAATTTCAACTGCGAACTCTTCACTATCTAATTCTGCACTTTCATCGTAATGTACAAAGCAAGCCAAAACTTTTTTACTGTTGCCCAGTTGCAAATGAGCGACTCGCCAGCGACGCAGATTTTGGTGTCTCTGGCGCGTCGGTGGTGCGTCGGTAGCGCGTCGCTGGAGCGTCATTAAGAAATCGACTCACTACGGTTGCAACAATGTTGAGCCAGCGATGATCCAGCGACGCCCCAGCGACGCGCCAGAGACACCAAAATCTGATGCGTGTCGGTGTCGACAGCGCGTCGCTGACGAGTCATTTTTATATCGCGTCGCTAGCGAGTCGCCCATTTGCAACTGGGAATACTGTCATATAATTTTACAACTTTTCAAAATTATTTCATTCGACTTTTCCGTTTTTAGGCTGCTGATTTCAAATTTCGTCGTCATTATTTTCCAAGTCCTCATCTTCTAAACTAGCTTCATCTATTTCATAAATCTTATCAAAAAATTTGAATTAATCATGAATAATTCATAAATGATTCGAATATTCTAAAAAACTTTTTCCAACCCATGCAGGAAAACTTTTCCATTCCTCGTCTGTTTTCAGTGGGAAAAGTTAGTTTTTTTTCTACTTGTGGGAAAAGTAAAAATACAGTTAAAAACTGTCTTTCTACTTTCTCCCACATTTGGAGAAAGTAATTAACCCATTATCTGTATGTAGGAGCAAAATTTCGACTCGGGGAAATCACGTGACATCAATACATTGTTAAAATCTCACCTATAAACGATTCGTGGCTTTGTGCAGATGATCGGTTAACCTTGCTTGCTGAAAACAGTCGAGGAATGGAACAGTTTAGACTGCATTCGCTTTCGGCTCGTGCGTCAAATACACTTGTTTGGAATCGTTAACTTTTCCCACTTGTTGCAAAATATACTATCAAACATATTCTAATAGGTCTGGAGAATCTGCTACATACGGTAACACCATAGCGGGAAATTTAACACTACACCACGGTACAGGCCGCACATGGTGTATATTAGACTGACCGCTAAAAAAAAATGCAGGGACACCCAATAAATTGGTCTCATATACTTTAAAAATAATTAGACAATTCTTTGTTTTCATTTCGAACTGCATTTTTACGTACCTAAAACGGTTTGACTCCAAAAATTAACATTTTCCAAGTCTCAAAATTCGAAAATTGCATTTTATTTTTACTATCAAAACGAATAGAAAAATGAAATATGTTGTATGCAACAATTGGGAAAAGTTGACGATTTCAAATAAGTGTTTTTTAAGCACGAGCCGAAAACGAATGCAGTCCAAGCACTCATTTGGGCTCGTAAACATTTCCCACATTTCGCACACAATTTTTTGTTCAATAAATGCAGGCAGATTGTTCCATTCCTCGATTATTTTTAGTGAGTAAGGTTAAGGTGATTTTTCCGAGTCGGTTAGGTCCGTCTGTAAGTACTTGCACGTCATATTCAATTAAAAAAAAATGAAAACAAAATATATAACGCTATTCTCTCATTTTTGTAGACTAACGTGATACAAGTAATTTTGAAAACAAATTCGAATTCATGGCGTAATATTTACAGGCATTCGTGATATGAAGGTGGCACTGAAAAATCACCTTAATTAATTTTCCCACAAGTGGAGAAAAAACTAACTTTTCCCACTGAAAACAGACGAACAGTTTTCCTGCATGGGTTGGAAAAAGTTTTTTAGAATATTCGAATCATTTATGAATTATTCATGATTTATTCAAATTTTGTGATAAGCTTTATGAAATAGATGAAGCTAGTTTAGAAGATGAGGATTTGAAAAATAATGACGATGAAATTTGAAATCGGCAGCCTAAAAACGGAAAAGTAGAATGAAATAATTTTGACAGTTGTATAATTATATGACAGTTTTAAATTATCTAAACAAGAAATTAGCATCAGATTTGAATTCAGGAACCTAAAAAAGCTCAATACAGAAGATAATTTTTATGTCCTATTTTCCATAAGTTGACTGTTTAAATGACAGCTGTCATCTGTCAACACTGAAAATCAAAGTCAAATTTGAGTTCCGCAACTCAAAAAATACAAAGTTGATATTAAGAGAGTTGGAAGTGACTCTTCGCGGGCCTATTTTCCGGGCGCGAAGGACTACTTCGCTCCCTCGGGCGCGAAGAAATTCTTCGCGACCTAGGGAGCGAAGTAGCCCTTCGATACCCTTCGAAAATAATGCCCTTGAAGAGTCACTTCGCCAACGCTTGTAAGGAAAAATAGTATAGGCAACTCGGGTCGCGAAGCTGTTTTTCGCGCCCTAATTGCATAATTAGTATATTTTGCACCAAGGGAGTAAAGTTGAACTCTACTCCCCGCGGTGCAAACGATGCTTTTCGTCACAAGTGCAAGTAAAAGGTCGAGCTTTTATTCCCTGGATTTGAGGGAGTGAAGTGCATTTTTAATCCCTAGGGAGTTAAACTGTCCTTGAGGGGAGTGAGGTACGACTTTACGCGCACGTGTGACGAAAATACTATTACATGCAAGATTAGACTGTAATATTCGTTTTAGCGATTTTTCGGAAAGCTTTCGAATTCTTCCGAATTCTTCCGAATTCTTCCGAATTCTCTCGAATTCATCCGAATTCATCCGAATTCTCCCGAATTCATCCGAATTCTTTCGAATTCCCCCGAATTCTTTCGAATTCCCTCGAATTCTTCTGAATTCTTTTGTGAATTCGGAGTTGCCAACCCCTTGCTGATACAGTTTGACCAGGTTTTGTGGTTGATTTTCAATGGTTTTTCGGTTCGATGTTTGTGTTTTATGTTTTTACAAAATTTTGTATACACTATATACACGCTATACACCCAGTTTAGTAAAAATACATGTTTTGTGTAATTTTACGATATAAATCGTCGCTAGAATGTAAAAAGGCTCGATCTTGGAGCGTGTTTGGAAGATGTCGAATCTGAACATATCCTTATTATAGGAATCACGAGTAGTACGTTCAGTTAGCGCATTTCGTAATCGTTCTCCGAGACCGAGAGATTCATCGCTTTACACTCAAGCGATGAAATATGTAATTTTTCATTATATATAATGAATATTTTTCATTTTTCTGAAAAAATTATACATTTTATGTAATTATTACGTTTTATGTCAAGCAATTTTACAAAACTATATTACAGTGTAAGTGGTGAAATTTTTAGAAAATTGTATGAATGAAACACAATAAAATTAAGGGATTATAGATTGGACTTTTTCTAATAAGGTAAAACGACACAGGGTTCGTCTATCTCTCATGCACATTTTAGGGACTTTCTTTTTTAACAATTTTGAAACGACAATTTTTCGAAAATCTCATAGTGGATCTCTAGACATTCGATGGGAAAATAACATAAGTCAAGAAATAAGTTTTTCTATAGTGAGACTTTTCAGATCAATTAGAACTAAACATTTTTTGTTAATAAAAAATTCAGTCATAGATGATTGTTAATCAAATGCACTGAGATCCACAGTGAGTTTTTTCCAAAATTGGGAACTCACATGTAGCAAAGCGCCATCTGGATGGAACTACTTTTAATGGGTAAATCGAGAAAAAAATATTAATAATTTTAAAAAATAGAAAGAAATATATAAGCACTTGACATTTTTGTTTTGTTTAAAGTCAGTTATAAGCTCAAATAGTTCAATATTATGTTGATCAATTAGTTAAAATGATCGAAAACCCATTCTTTTCGGCCATTTTTATTTAGACCACGCCCCCATGTGAGATCCCAATTGTTTATCTAAAATTAATAAAATAAAAAATTCCTAAAATATACAAGAGAGATAGACGAACTCTTTGTCGTTTCACCTTAAAGTTGGATTGTAAACTATAATGAAATAATAAAGCGAGTTTTTAAATAAAATATTTCAAACCATGTTTTAATAAATTTTGAAAAAAGGTAGACACAAAGTTTTTTGATTTTGGAGCCATTTAGCATTTAGTTCACTGTTTTAAAATGATTTTTCAAATTTTTATCAAATAATTAGTTTTTCGTCTATTTTTAGAAGAGCTGAGGATCGCACAGTACTTTTTGCAGTGTATCTTCCATAATTTAATAAATTTGACATTTCACAGCAAAAAAAAGTGTTTAATTTGTAAAACATTAAAAGTGTTTCATACAAAGGTTAAAATACAAAACCCTTCAAAGTGTCAGCAAAGTGACTACAAAAATGTTTAAATTCAAACACTGTTTTTAGAATTTCGACTACAACGATCAAAATCACATCCGAAAACATTCTCTGTTGAAAATGTCCATCTTCAATCTACCCATCGCCGATTTTGGCATTGGCGCGAAATTCGGTCGCAAATCGGCAACTGCGTCGGAGCATCAAATTTGAATAGCCGGCGACGTTGAATTCCAATGGCTGAGCAACGAAGCACCTCGAAGGACCTCTTGGACGCGAAGCTCGAAAAGTTCAAGGGTTAGGTATGCGAGGGAGAGGAGCCCGGGATCGGCCGGGCCGAAACCAGACACGGGCCGAGCGCGAGCAAAAAAGTGGTGGATTTTTTGCCGCGGTGGATTTTTTGCCGGAGGAATCGTGCGATATACCTGCTCGATTGGTAGGACTGGCCGAGCTCCCCTTCACCTGGGCGTCCCTTCGTCAAGCCGAACCCGGCCGAATCTATCGACGACCACTTCACGTCCCGGCGACCCTTTCGCCGTGCAATTCGAATTTATTGGCGCGTGTTCGAATATTCATAAAACCCACGACGAGAGCGAACCTACAGCCCTGCGCTGCGACGAATTATACGAGTTTTAAGTGCGCCTAAAGGGACTCGATTGCGTCTATGTACGCTGCGCCGTCGACCGCGAGCCATTTTATTTTGAGAGTCCAATCTTTTTGCACGACAAAATGCCTTTCAGTCGGACGCTGCCGCTCGTGCTTATTTAGCCGCGCGGTATTGACGACCGACGCGCTGCGAAATGTGACTTTCCACGGCGACCCGCGGTTTACAAAACGTACTTTAGTCTCACGCACGATTGACGTTTAGTCCAATGCCGAATTATTCTGACTTTTTCGAGGTTGTACGATCTGCGAAACTGGTCGTTATGTGTTTAGAAAAAAATATGTATTAGTTATTTTACTGCAAAATTTTATTGTTTTTTGAAAAAATTTTTTTTGCAAATTTTATTCAACATCTAAAATTTTTGGTAATATACAGAAAATATATTTCAGATATTCTTCTATTATGAACTGTTTTATTTGAAGTCGTTAAATTATACTGTTATAAATGTGTTTTTCGTCAAAACTCACGGCTGGCAAAGTTAGGATTAAAATTACTGAAAAAGTTGAAAAAATTACTATACTGTATGATAAACAGAGGACAATCGCCATAAATGAGTAATTTTTCTTATACAGTATGGTAAAATCATTAAC
>JABFPQ010000723.1:0-10390 GCA_022817265.1 Masnerella sp. ZL-2020
AATTAACTGCAAATAAATAGGACTGATTGTCCTAAAATTCGAAAAAAATTTCGTCCCAAAATTGGAAATTTATTGTGTGAATATGGGATTTTATTGTTAATATCTCTCGTTTTAAAATAATATTGCTGCCATCGCAGTTGTGATAAATTATAAATTAGACGTTTTGTTAAAAAAAAATTCTACTGCAAATTGAACTTTATATTTATATAATATTTTTTTTGTAAAATAATTCAAAATTATCAAAAGTAGACCAGGGTTAGTAATAAGCAGACATCCAATTTTATTTAAACATTACAAGTTAGATTTTTACAATTTAATATCAAATGAAGATAAAACACATTTTTTGATTAAAATTTCTACAAGTCTATAAAATTGTTTTGTATCAATGTGTCGAAACCATAGTATCTATAATAATCTATTCAAAAAAATTGTTTACTTAAATCAATGTAAATTAAATAACTACTCGCAAATAGCCATGGTGGGTGTAAACAATTTTTAAAATAATTAAAATAACATGAATATGATCTGCAGTCATATTGCAATATATTATGTAATTTTATAAACGTTAAATTTTGAACATTGTTTAAATATGTTCAATCGTATACTTACCAAAGTAACCATTAATTTTTACTTCGCATGATATATAGTTCTCCTTATCAACCGTACTGGGTGGATTTTTTATTAAAGTTGGTGCAGTCAAAGTATTTTTTGGCCACCAACAATAAGATTTTCCTTTTTTCTGATAGATCCAACCACTGGGCACTTCATTTGACACTTTTTCCTTCAAGAATGTTACACTGACGTACTGCATATTGAAAAATCTAAAATATGTACAATTATAACTTTTAAGATCGTAAAAAAATATATTTTAATATCAAATAAGATTGTATAAATACTAATCTATAACTTAAAAAACAAACATTGCATTTCTTCGTGCAATTTTTGTGTTTTTTTTTAATTAGCAAATAATATACTTTAAATAAATATATATAATATAATATTTTATGAACTAGCAATTGCAAATCACTTATTCCATAATTTAAAATAGCTATAAAAATAAGAATATGATTAATTATAGTTTTATTTCATAAAATAAAACAATTGATAAAAATAATTTTGATCTTACCTTTATTTATTTGAATGAGACATTCAAATACGTCGAATTAAAATAATAGAAAAACTGTAGTTGTATATTTAAAAGTTAAATAATTTCAGAAAGTTTAATATTCTATTGTACTTTTAATTCACGGTAGCTAAAATTCAAACGCGAATAGATAGATCAAGGCGATCAAGGTCATCACAGTGTTTTGTATACATTGTATGTTTTCATACCATGAAGTTTCCTACGCACATAAGAGACACCAGAGACACCTTCACAGTTAACAGTTCACAACTGGAGGGGTTAATGCTTTAGCCACATGACTATTTTCCTTGTACAATCGGTACAATCAAAGCTCGCTCGAGATAAATGTGAAACGTGGAGAACACGTCTGTGCCTGTCGCCTGTGGTTCTGTGCATATGCACACTGCGCATGCACACAGCACGGTCGGAAATCGGAAATCGGAAGCACCCAAGAAAGCTTTTGGGCACGACCGAGACACCGAGTGTGCGAAGTTTACTACGAGAATCTTTTATTTTGGTAAAAATATATTATTTAGTTAAAACGAGCTTCAAGATTTTAAGAGTTTATAAGTAAACACAAATTTAGATGCACTAGAAACTGCACTAATGCAAACGAAGCACGATAAAAGAAAAAAATAATTAAAAAGGAAACAAGGATAGATGTAACAACTGCACACATATGTAACCTCAATTATCCATCCAGCAAAAAAAGGTGTGTTTAACAATATATTTAGCACTATTTCTAATCGTAATAAGTTATTATTGGTAAAATTCAAATTTATTTTGTATATTCACAAATCAAATAAATCTTTATGCGATATAATTCTAAATAATATATGATTTCGGAGTTTATTGGCAGGTTAGGTAGTGTAAAATGTGTGACCCCTTTAAGTTACCCGCAAGATAGATTGTTTTTATTATATTTCTGTTATTTATTTACAATCTTATTAAAAAATTGAGCTTAACAATTATCCGGTTAAACATTTTCGCAGTCTATTATCTCATTTATATCTACTTCAATTTTTATTTCACTTAAAATACATTTAGACTAAAGGTGCATTTCATCCAAAGCTTCATGCTGTCCAAAATTTATTTTTTCCAATGTTTCAATTCATACAAGTGTTATTTTTCCTAAATTTCATTTAGTGTCATTTTCATTTTTATTAAAACTCATATTGACTAAAAGTTTATGTCATGCAAATCTCCATATATTGTTCAAAATTCTTTTTCTTCAAAGTTCCAGTTCAAACATGTGTTTTTTGTTTAACTTCCACTTACTCTAATTTTCTTTTTCATTAAAATTAATTTAGATTAAAGGTTCAATTTATCCAAAGGTTCATCTTGGTCACAATTCATTGCTTTCAAAATTCCAATTTATACAAAGTATTATTTTGCTTAAATTTTATTTTCACTTTAACTTCTAGTTAATCAAAATAATATTTTGACTAAAGGTTCGTTTTATTCAAAGTTGTGCACTGTCCGAAATTTATTTCGTCCAGAGATCCAATTTATACAAATATTATTTTACCCTAATTTTATTTTCAAAATTTCATCTATAATGCATTTTCACTAAATATTTGTTTTATGTAAAGGTTCATATTACCCAAAATTCATTTCTTCGAAAGTTTCAATACAAAGAAGTGTCTATTTGCCTAAATTTTATTTACCCGACTTTTCGAACGTTAGTGTCGCCTCGATGAAGGTCCAATAAGGGCCCGGTATGGTAACGGGGCAGCAGCGTTACACTCCGGTTTCATTTCTACTAGGGCGGTTTGACTGCTTTCTCTCGTATTTCCTCATAAATATTTTTTAAATTTCTTTGTTTAATAATTTTCTTGACATTTTTTCGATCAAAAATCAGTTTTATAGTTTAAATCGCTGTTATTCGACCAGGTAGAATAAAATTGTCGGATTTCTTTTTTATAATCACTTTGGAATACATTGCCGTATATTTACCAAATAATCCGATTATTTACCAAAAAATTCCACAAGTCATTAATTTGATAATGATAATAATTTGATGTAAATAAAAAATCAAAGTTTTGAAAATTCGAATTAATAATGTGACTGATCAAAGTTGGACATAAGGAACGTTGAAGCATGTTGAAGTTGTTTGTAAGCATGTTATGCACATTTCAGTGAATTGTTAATATCTGTTTAATTGTTAATACCATTATATCTCCTTTAATTATTAATATTTTAAATTGAAAATTGATTTTCGATTGAAAAAACATCAAAATAACATTTTTTTTGCATTTTCTGTTGTCAATATTAAGCAAGCCAATTTTAAAAATTCTTATGTGGAAACACGGGCAATAATTTATTCTTGTGTCTCATGTTTTTTTGGGCGGGAATGATCACATTTTAATTTCGTATCCAAATCCCACATTCTCTCCACCCAGTACCGGCAGTTCAAGCGTAAGTGTCCTTTTTGCATCCAAACAGTTAATTTATCAACGGTTCCATTCAACCAAAAAATCACGTGATAAACAACGTTAAAAATTACGTGGCAAATTTTGTGATAACTTACGTAATATTCTCGTAGTGTGTATTACGTGAAAAGTCACATGAAAAATCATGTAGGTTTTATTTTTAGCATTCGAAAAATAAAATCACGTGATAAATCTCGTAAAAAGCTACGTTGAAAAGTTAGTTCTATTTAAATATACTTATACGGTGCATAAAATAGTAATGTGAATTGGACAAGTTGGTAATACCGGATATGTAATTGAGACACTTGGGTTCGATTTCCGAGACTGAATGTTGGAAAATAGTTTAATTTTAATACTTTGAACAGATAATGAAAAATCTTCTTAATCATTTTAAAGTCATACACGAATGTTTATTTCGATAATCCTTTGATTAATTTCTTGTAATTAGAAAAGTAAAAATCACTTTTTTCCACGTGATTTCTCACGTAATTTAATCTGGCAGATTAATACTTAAATTTCGTAAAGATTTTTTACCCGATTCTTTACGGAATTTTTCGCGTAATTCATTTCAAAATTTATAATGTGATTTTTTTTTGTAGGGCACACTCTTAAAAATCCAATTTGTTAATTTGACTATCAATTTTGTACTTCATCGAGTTCCACAGCATGTACTTCTATTCACATAATTAATCTTTTTTTTGCCTTCCATAAAACAAATCAATAAATTGACATAGGTCTCTAATTGATGTAAACATATAATCATTATTTAGTTATTTTCCATTTAAAAATAATTACATTCAAGGTTGGCATCATTCAAATTAATTGGTTTAAATTATTGAGTTACATTAAAAATAAATTTTGATCGTTGTTTCTGTTGAAATATAAACAGCTTAAGTAAAACATTGATACAGTTTACATACAAAACTGATGTGTACATAAAAAGCCACTCGTTAGAAAATGGCATCTTTTGTGTTGAGATTTTAGATTAGTTTTGATATTTATAATCTTCCGAAACTCGCGCGGTGCACTGAGTGTACGACGACAGAGAAATCCCATTGTTTTGTAGTGAAGACCAAAGATAGTAAAAAAGGCGCGTGTTCCCGAAAGTTACTACAATAGTATATTACGCAACAAGTGCGGAAAAAATTGTTATCGAGGGTGAGAGTAGCGCATGAGCTGAAGACGAGTGCAAGCCAGTCACCCGAGATCACAATTTGTTTCCGCACATGTTTCGTAAACTATTTTTCAGGACCGGCGGAGCGGCGAAATGTGGAACTAACGTCAAACTCGTGCCGAAAGTCGGCACTCGTTCCGTAAGTTCCACATTTCGTCGCTCCGCCTGTGCTGAAATAGTACATTACGTCCGAGGGCGCCACTGCGCCCGAGGCCGATACGATGTTTTTCGTATCGCGGGAGCGGGCAGAAATGGGGCTATTGGCGCCCTAGGGCGGAAAAACAGGTCTAGGGCGTAGCCCGAGACTGTTTTTCCGCCCGCGGGTGGCAGTAGTTCCAATTTCGTCCGCTCCCTAGATACGAAAAACAATATATCATTTTTTAAAACATTTTGATTCCGACATAAAAGGTTATTTCGTAACCGAGTGCGAACATGACCTATTACGACATAACCTATTACGCACGGATTTGAGTTTAAAAAACAGTATTTATTTATAATGAAATCAGTAGATATTCAACTCAAAAACTTGTGAATAAACTCCTCGTATTCACTGTTTAAAATTATTTATTGATTATTTGTTTTAATATATTAAAAAAATTAAAGATCTGCAGGAATCATGCCGAAAGATTTTGAAGAACTGTCCAAAAAGAGGCAAGCTCATTACGTTGCATTAGAAAAAGAACGTATATTGAAAAAGTATGGAACCGCAGAAGCATCTACGGAAGTGAACATGGAAGAAGCAGAAGATACGGAAATTTCTGATGTATATGATAGCACGTATGTACCTAATGAAATGACGAAAACATCATCTAATGAAGACATGGAATTACCTCTTAATGTGTCAGATAAAAACTCATCCCCTGATCATTCGAATGATGAAAACGAAGTAAGTTGAATTGCTCGGTTTTAATCCTAAGTAAACAGATTTAAGATGTCGTGTCGAACTTTGTAGCACGTTATTGGTACGATCACATGTAAAAAATTTTGACGTGTTATTGTTAAGCAAACATTTGTTACATTTATGTTGTTCTGAAATAAAACAATCTATCCCTCCTTTAGTTTATGATCTTAACCGAGATCCCTTACGTCAATCTGCAACTCCTATAACGATTCTAAATTCTGATTATGATCATGCTGCAACCCAGTACATTTATAATCTTAATGACAACCTTGATCGCAATCACGACCATGACCTGAACCGTTATTGCAACGCGACCCAATTACAACTTTTATTAAAACCATTTTGGTGTGATTGACAATCCGCTCTTAAACCTACACGAATATCTTATCTTAAGGTGATTTTGGAGTCCCACCTCCAATTCAGAAACGCCCGAAGTTACTACGCCATAATGTATACAAATTTCAAATAAATTATATCCCGCTATTCTATGGAAAGTGATAGAATAGCGTGATATGGTTTGTTTTATAAAAAAATTACATCTGAGCCCGTAGTAACTTCGGTCATTTTTGGTTAGAGGTGGGTCTCCAAAATCACCTTAACGTTATTTGCACTTTTGTTCGCGAAACCAACCGCAACCTTTACCGCGATTACAATAGTATATTATGTCCGAGGGCGCCACTGCGCCCGAGGCCGATATGATGTTTTTCGTATCACGGGAGCGGGCGGAAATTGGAACATTGCCGCCCTAGGGCGGAAATAGAGGTCGAGGGCATAGCCCGAGACTGTATTTCTGCCCGCGGGATGGCAGTAGTTCCAATTTCGTCCGCTCCCTAGATACGAAAACATAATTATAACCCCGACTCCCACCGTGACCGCAATCATGACCACAACTTAAATCCAAACTTGACTGGACTATATTCACAATTCTTTTAAAACCTTAAACGTGATCACAATACAAGCACTATTGCAGCTTAACTGCGTTTTGAATATGCTAATGCAAGACAAATATTTTTTTTTACCTGAAAAACGATTCATCAGTAAACAAATGAATTTTTGAAAAAGCACTTGTTAAACGTAAAATCAGCCCATTCTTTTTATTTTCTAAGGGGGAGGGGAAGATAAATATTTTTGTAAGTTGTGTTACTATTGACTGGTTTTTTATTTTTTTTTCATATTCTGCAATTTGTTGAAACAAAAATTATGGAACAATGTATTTAGCACATTATTCAAATCAATTTTTGATACAATAACGTTAATATTGTATCCAGCGCAACACCCAAATATTTAAAATAAAAAATTCAGGTCTTATGATTAGCCAAGGTGAGGTGGTAATCCTCCATGCCATTTCGAGCTATATGCATGACATGATGGAGCTTTAAAGTCTAGTTCGCGAGAGAGTAACACGCCAACAATATTTCAGTTATCCATATTAGTAATCACCGTTAGTCCTTATCAATAATTGAGATTTTTGATAATCTTTCTATTTTTATAAAACAAGTTTCGCCGCCGCGTCTGTACTAAATCAGGTTTTTTTCAAACCTGTTAGAACAATAGACAGCTGCGGGGATAAAGATTGGGATCAAGATCAGGACCGGGATTGAGTCCAGAATCGGGACATCGAGAGCGGGTCCGAAATTAAGAATGGGATTGGGAACGGGACCGAAATCAAGACCGCGACCGGGATCGGGATTGGAAGCGAAACCAGGCCGGGATTCAGAGCGGGATCGAGACCGGAATCGAGAGCGGGACCGGGATGTAGAGCGGAAGCAGAACCCGGATCGGAATCGTGATCAGGATTAGAATTAGAAGCGGGACTGGGATTAAGGACGGAATTGAAAACGGGATGTCGAGCGGGACCGGGAACGTAATCAAAAGAGGGACCAAAACCGGAATTAAAATCGGGTGCAAGACCGAGACTGGAAACGGATTCGGAACCGGAATCGTAATGGAGAGTGGGACTGGGATGGGGACCAGGATCTGTCCCGAACATTATTACTGTAAATAAAAAAAATTACCTAAAAGATGAAAAAAGTAATAAAGCTGATTTGCTATCTTTCATTAGATTTGAAACACGTACATTTTTCAAATAATTATAGTTAAAATATACAAAATTACAATTGTCTATAATGAAATTATATGCAGAATCCAAAATTATTACTAAATTTTATAAATTCTACGTGTGAATTTATTTAAAACGTTTAAGGAGGTCGAAACTCGGATGAAACATATAAATTTAACTTTGACAATCAAAAATCTATCTAACTAATTAATTTTACCGCTAGAGAGCGACACATCGGTAGAATATCCCGCAATTGAAATAGCGTTGTTGAGTGGATATTGCGTCATCGACATTGAATCGATGTCTTAACGACGTTGAATCGATATTAAATCAATATTAATTAATTTATTTCTAATCTACATCGACTGAGCGGACATTGAGACGTTGAGTCGATAATAATTTATAGTTTTCTAAATATTGATTTGATATTGAATCAATGTTAACGTCAACATCGATTCGATGTCCATTAAACATTCCTACTTTTTTAAGGAGTTGTGTATATTTAAATTTTTATTGTCATAGAACTTTTTATATTTGGTAACTAAATTTTTTATGTTAATTTATTGCAGAGCGAAAATGAGGACACTTTTAGCGACGTTTCGGATATCTCTGATGTGAACGACTTGATTAATTTGTTGGATATCGACGATGATGATGAAGTCGTAGCCGAAGAAAGTAGTCTTTCTGCTAATGAACCTTCAAATAATGCATCGATGAATGAGAGCCGCAAAACTGAAGATCCTAGTCTTGGGTTTGAATTAGCCGGTTGGAAGATTGAAGGAAATATCTCAATCTTATCATTGACAAAACTCTTATGTATTCTTAGAAGACATGGGCATGAAAATGAATTGCCTAAAGATGGTAGAACTTTACTGAAAAACGTACTAACTGTTGTTTCTCCGGTCATCACCTTAAATAAAGGAAAATATATACATTTTGGTATTTTACATGGAATCCAAGCTATACTAAAAAATCGGAATATTCAGAGCGATTCAATCAAAATTGATTTAAATATAGATGGCTTACCACTTGCAAAAAGTTCAAAGCAGAGCTTGTGGATGATTATGGGGTCTATAAGCCATCCCATAATTAGTAAACCCTTTGTTATCGGCGCTTATTATGGCGATTCTAAACCGACGAATGTGAACGATTTTTTACTGTATATAGTTAGCGACTTAAAAGATTTTCAAACAAATGGTTTAACTATTGAAAATAAGCGATATAATGTAGAAGTGCGAGCAGTAATATGTGATGCTCCGGCGCTTTCATATATTAAATGTATAAAAAATCACAACGGGTACTATGGGTGTAGTCGGTGTAGTACGAAGGGAATATCGAATAGTAGAAGAATGACTTTTCCGGAATTACTGTCACAATTACGAACCAATGAAAGCTTCAGAGATAGAATTCAACTTCAACATCACACAGGATCTTCATTATTTGAGCAATTAAAAATCGATATGGTAAAAAATTTTCCTGTTGACTACATGCATTGCGTTTGCCTTGGTGTTGTTAGAAAAATGATCAAGTTAATGACGAGTAACGAAGTTTTATTTGAATTATTGCCCGAAAACTTAATATTAATGTCTGAAATGTTAATTTATTTAAGATGTTGTATTCCCGACGAATTCGCCAGAAAACCGCGTAGTTTCTTTGACATTAAATATTGGAAAGCTACCGAATGTCGTCAACTTCTTCTATACACTGGGATAACAATTTTTCAAAAGTTTTTGCCAGAAAAAGTTTATGAACATTTCTTAACATTAAGCCTTAGCGTGCGAATTTTATGTGATTCTGAATTATGTGTCTTAATGAATGAATACGCAAAAAATTTACTCACATATTTTGCAAATCATTTCGGATCATTTTTTGGCGATAAACATGTCACATATAATGTCCACTGTGTTACCCACCTTCCGTTAGACGTTCTCCATTTTGGAGAACCACTTGACAAATTTTCGAGTTTCCCTTACGAAAATCATATGCAGAAAATTAAAAATGAAATCAATCCAACTGATACTTCGTTAAAGCAATTGCTGAATCGCACTAATGAAGAGTTACACTTTTTATTAGACAAAGAACCGGAAACTTTTCCTAAAATAAAATTTTCCAAGAAAAATAAAATTATTTCGGTTACACAAGAACAATTTGTTATCAGCGAAAAATACAAAGACAATACTTTTATGTTAGAAGGAAATGAGATTGTGTTTGTCACGGAAATTTTGTATTTAAATAACGAAATTCATCTCGATGTTAAAAAATTCAACAACTGCAGAGCCTTATTTGATACACCGTGTGATTCTAGAACCTTCGGAATTGGTATTGTAAGCATGGAAAGCGTGGGTGCTACGACTCGTATCCCACTTCATAAAATCAGAAGAAAAATGGTGAAAATACCATACATTATAGATAAGAAATATGATCGACCTTGTAATCGTTACAGTGAATACGTAGTAATTCCATTTACGCATTAACCCTTTAACGGTTCAGCGCCACGAATCGCCACGAAAGCCGCTCAGTGGGGGTAACGTTAATAGATGCGTTTGCATAGGAGTGGGGACAGGCACAGATCGTTAAAGTGTTAAGGAGGTATGGACACGGAGTAGAACACTTATTATATCATTTTTCTTATTTTATTCGTTTTGTTTTATTATAAGTACGGGTTTTTCTGAATACCGTAAAGTTTTAATCTTTAATATTT
>JABFPQ010000724.1:0-10386 GCA_022817265.1 Masnerella sp. ZL-2020
AATGTCGAAAGAACAACAGGCACCGTCGGCGCACGCTCAGAATACCACTGTGTTTACGTCCCCCGTTAGCGGTCCCCGGTGTTTGGACGTGGTTCGGGATGTCGAGCACGGTCATTGGAGTTGGAATAAAGTAAACCTTGATGCGCGTGATTCAAATGCAGGCACGTTATTTCTTTTATATCTTGTGTCGCATTCTGTAATATTCTATAGAACGTAAGCATTAATACAAATCAAAATGGTTTGCAAATGCCTGACATTAAAATCACGCACGTCAACCAACGTTTGGCAGTGTGGGGATTTAATCAAATACTCTTATTTGTTGAGTGCATAGATGAGTTTGTTGTTATTAAAATGACAAAGGGAATGCCAGGGGTGATATATTATCATATGACTTTGCATTGGATCGATCAAGTTACCGACTTTAATAATAATAATAACTTTTCTTTAATTCGCATTTTCAAAATTAGTCGGGAAATTGCTCGAATCCAAAGGAACGTTGGCAAATCAAACATTTATATGAAAATTAATAATTTGTTATGTAATTAATCGATTGTGAATTGTATCGAATGTGTATCAATATTTCAGTACGCATTATATGAGATAAATATTTGATCTGACAACACAAGGTTGGATATATCAATCGTGTTACTGAGAAAATTTGATCAGTTCATGATAGGTATTTTAGCGATTGATAATCCAATAGTAATGCAAAAATATAGATAACGAATACTTTAAGAAAAGAAAAGAAATCAGTTTGATAAGCGATCTATAAATACATTACGAGGCGTAAGCTCCGAAATAACGGACAACATTGCAATCGACGAACGGAAGAAAAGCCAAAAGAAGATAACTCTGAACAAATTTTGCGCGTGTTTTTTAATAAGCCAATGGTGTGTGTCGCGTGATGCAAAAGAGGTACTGCGTTATGCTTTAGCCAATACTCGATAGCAGGTGATATACGTTGTCCGAAAAAATTTTGATTATCTTTCGTGAATAGAGATGTAAAAAATAAAATTAAATTAAAAATGATAATTAAATTATGATTTTAATGATATTTAACTAAAATTCATATAATTTGACCTAGTTAAAAAATAAATGAAAATCCTGCATCCATTATTATTAATCTACTCGTATATAAAAATTATTTTTTAAAACTAGACGAAATCAACGGATGAAAAAAACGTTACATTTTAATTATGTAGATTTTCTTAGATTTATTTAAGTACGCTATTAAGAAAACATTAAAATTTGATTAAAACATCTCTAATCATGATTGTACGTTAGACAAGTTGTAAAAACACAGGAGATAGAGCTCTAAGCGCGCTCGGCAGTGTATTCACAATCGCAGTAAATTTTATATTATGAACTTAAGAATAAGAATAAAAATAGAACCTTCGACAATAGTCCATGGTAATATCAAATGACTTAAAAATGAAAATGATTCAGAATGAAGTATGAATGGTAAATCGAAGAGTCGGATGATTCTGAAAAAGTGAAACGAAAGCAAGATTGTTGAAGGTTCCATGGGAAAAAGAAAAAAGTGTACGTCATGCATAAGCCGTGGTACCATTAGCAGGTCATCATTGGAGTCGCGCATCCGCTTCTTGCCGAGCTCGATGCCGGCCATACTGGCGTTCTGAAGTCCTCCGGGCACCGCAGCGGTCGGTACGGCCGAGACTCCGCCAGCCATCGCGCCGATTCCCGGCACACTCGTCGGCATCGTCGCCGTCTGTTCACATCGATTTTGGTATCAATAGTCGAGTACGTGTATGCGTCCGTTGCCAGATTGGTGGAAGCGCCGACGAATGGGTTGGTTCGTTGGATCGTGTTTTTGCGAGACACATTTTCGGCCGTGCGACAATTCGTTCGTATTCGTTCAACAGGCGTTAATTTTGGCAGGTAGCGAAGCGCACGAAGGTTTTCAGCAAGCATGAAGCATCGTCAGGCGAGAGGGCAAGATCACAAAATCAAAAAAAGAAAATAAGATAAGTTGAGGCTACGGTTTAGGCAAACAGTCGCAGAGGTCTTACAATAATGTAATAATTAGAATCATAATCATAAGAATCATAATTGTAATAATAATCATTGAATGAATAAATGAAGAATTACTTCACGGTAATAAACATGGATACATAATAATGTTATAGTTAGTATATGCAATGAAATAATCGCGCGAGATGTACGGCATTCGAAGGGATGCGGTACATTTCGCGGGATCTGATTATGTAATGTTAGATTTCTGCAGAACTCCTAGTCCCTGCAACGCGTCGTAATCGCCTATGCGGATCTGTTGCATCAAGCAAGGTCTTAAATGAACAAGTGACTTTTGTACAAACTAAAATAAGAAAAGATCGTACTAGAGTACTAAAAGGTCAAACGTATAAGTAATTAACTGAAGGAACAAATGGTCAACTAAACAGAGAACGTAAATACACTGATAGTGAATAGACGATAAATAATGGAGAAAGAAATACGTAAGAACGGAAACAGTTCTACGTTCGTTTTGCTTTGTTGTCTGGCGTGATTTTCTAGATTTAAGAATCGCGACGGCTGCGTCTACGCGTTACTTCGTAATCGCACGCTAAAAGCTCGAGGCGGCCTCCAAGACGGACTGGAAAAATGAAGATTAATTAAAAACGTAAGAATCGAGAGAAGATGGAAAATGAAGGCGAGCGGCTGTGGCACTGGCGTGGCTGCGTTCGCCGACTGCGCTGCTCGGCTCGGTTTTCGGCTGCTCGGGGGACCTGCAATTGGCTCTCAGCGAAATTAACTTTAGCGGCGCTGCGCTGTCCCTCAGGACGACAATATCATTGGGGAGAAACGGAAAATAAAGCGAGAAAAAGGAATCGGACAAAACAACTGAAGCAAGCTTGGCTTCCCGCAACGCGAACCTCTTATCGCTTTCTCCTGAAATTAATCAGAAACACATGTTACAAAGTACAGTTTGTATGACGTATTTGCACCGGGCGTGCACGTCCGCGCCCGCCAAGCGAGTCGCGCACGTGCACACGTGTCGTTGGGATTTTGTCAGGTGGACTCCACTGTGTCGCTGTAACCCGGTTTTCGAAGGCGCCCCTCGCGACTCGGATTCGTCCGAGCCGTAACGACGGCCGTTCGGCTTGATCGTGTAACTAAGTGCCGGTGCTTGCTGCGCGTGTTACATTGTGAGTGTGGTCTTACACTTGACAAATATCGGGAGGAGTGGCTTTACAATCCCACAGAGTGCATTTGTGAAAGAGCACATCAATCATCGAAGCCGCGTGCAACGATTTTCGCGAACTCACGACAAACATTCTCACTCGCGGCGGAATTCAAATTGTAGCTCGTGAACGAGAGAAATGGTCGGAAAGACTTTTTAAATTTGTCTAAAATAATAGCGTGGAAATATCTTGTTCGTTCGTCGTTGTTGATTGGCGCGCCGTTTTACTTGCTCCCCCGAAAAAAACCAATTGATTAAATATTTTTGGCCCATTGTTACGTTCACCTTATCGCTCTCGCAACGCGGTCTCTAGGTTTTGCAAATTGATCCTCGGTTTTAATCCATTGTCGTAATTGCGGACAGGAGTGAGTTGCAATGAGTGCCAAAAATTGCCGGAGCAAAACGAACAAAACGGTCGTAAAAATGGAAAGGAAATGAAACTATGTTGAGTTTTTTTACAGACAGGTTTTTCGGACGTCAGCCCTTGAGGCAAATGCAGAAAAAAAGAGAATCAAAAAAAGAGACGAGGAAAAAAATAGGATCGTTCTCACGTCGTGGGCTGCAAATTCCGTTGTGAGTCCCGATGCACCCAGATGGAATTGAATAGCACTTGTAGAGAATGAAACTTCCCTGCCAACAAGCTGGTCTGCCGCAATCCAAGAGTTTTCTTCCCCTGTGTCCGGGTACGGCGAGGTCTTCCGGGCGACGTAGCTGAAAGCGTCTTTTCCGGCATAATATCGGGCAATGCCGCGATATATGAGGACGTGTCTCTGTTGAGTATACAGTGTCGAATGCTGTGTTTACCGCGGACGGTACTTCAGTAAATTTTGAATTTCAACCTGCGGCCATTCCGCGTCCTAATACCAACTTCTCTTATATACCATGCGTCCGGGAGTTGCGACGGCTGATCTTTCTTTTTATCGGCTTCCGATTGTACACTGTATACTAAAGCATTTCCATCAGTGGCATAACCAGGTCAATAAGTAGTCGAAAATAAACATTCTTGTCAAAATAAAGAAGTTTTTAAATTGAACAACGGAAAATTAACGAAAAGCTCAACGGACTATAAAGTCAAAAGAAAACTGATACAACGTAAAAATCAATATCAAAGTCTGAATAATGGTTGGTCAAGCCACTGAAAAACAAATCATAGAGATACGCTGGTTATATCAGTGCCAAATTAGAGGTCAGATTGAACCGCGATAAACGCGGCACTTTCTTTGACTGTTGACATAGTTGTCTTGTGTAATCGAAGTGTGTAGTATTGCGCGGATAATCGCGAATTGGGGCGTATTGTCGTAGCTTACCCACGGCACCCATACGAATCCATCAAATCTTTGAAAACCCGAGTGTAGCGCTTGTGTGGGGCAGCAAACAGCAGCAGGGTTGGTATAGCCGGGGTTCGTGCAGCACAGCTTGTCAGCAGGTTTGTGTATTCGTGTACTCATAAGAGATATATACGCTACTATTATATACAATCCGCAACCGCGCTCCATTTTCATAATGTGCTTGCTCCTCAATCTTTTGTTATTTTGAACGCAGAGAAAAAGAAGATTGCCTTTGAAACTGTGGAAGGGATAATCCAACAGTCAAGATATCGATATATAAGATAAAATGAAATTCGCTTTTCAATAAGATATTACAATTCATCTGTGAATAAACATTGCAACATGGATAGGATAGATATGTTATCCTATCAAATAACTTAAGTGCCCAGTTATTCAGTAAGTGACATGAAATATATGAAAATACATTTGAAAATAAGAATGGAGCGGGTGCGTTGCGCAATAAAGTTGATCAATTAATTTGCTAAATCAACCGGACAGGTGATTGGTGTGTTGCGACTAGGTATATTTGCACCTGGATAGCTGCGATAGGCTGCTAGAAAGAGAGAAATAGAACAGTGGTGACGGTGATAAAAAGATATCTGGCAAATTGTCTACTCACTACTCACTACGGTTACGGCGGTACATCAAACAGGATAATATTTGGACAAATACAAAAGCAACAAACTGGTAAGATGAAGAAACTCGCTTGTCAAAAGTAATACAAAGTAAAATGTACTGAAGACAATTCGAGTTAACGGAATGGCAATGTAGATGTAGAGAAAAACTTGGCTCAGGCAATCGTATAACCTGCTGGTATTCAATAAAAACCTTTAATGACATAAATGATATTTGACTATGATGAACATTTTAAATTACGTTTTGAGTATTCAAATTAATCGATATTTATAATTAATGTTTATCAAAGTGAATATTCCTGAAAAAAGATAGGGTTATTCGGACGTCAATTTGAACACGAAAAGCTCTCGACCAAGCAGTTACAATTGAATAAACCGTAAACTTTTCTCTATTGGAATCGATGATTGTAACCACGACTTTAATTATCCTCAATGTGGATTATAGTATTTTGAATTACCGATTGTTAACGTACAATCTTTAACGTAAATTATTTGTTGTGCACCGAAATTGGGTGAAATGGTTATTCAGACTGTGCGAACACGTTTTAATCACAGTGTCCATCGATTGAGCTGGCAATTTCAAATTGTGTCACTTGACGTGGTTACCATCAATGCTGACCACTGCGCAACATTTGGCCAATTTCACAGTAGAATATCGCGCATATTAATCAACTGTTTTTGTGTAAGTATCGTACAAACGTTAGGCAAGTTCGTCACAACATCGCGGATATATAGATACAAATATACGTGTGTAACAAAAAAAACGTAGCTTGAGGTCTCAAGGAAGCCCAATATTTTTTTGCGAATTGGCAAAAAGCAGCGCAGCAGCGAAAGCTTCATCGAAGCAAACCCAGGAAACGAGTGAGTGAAAATTAAAAAATAAAAATAGATTAACCCAAACGAAAATAATACAATAACAAAGTGATTTCGGAAAATGTAAGACAAACAAACGCAAGAAAAATAAGTTCGTTCAAAGGAAAAGTTATATAAAAAATGTAATAACGAAAGACGTTACTAGGAACTCCCTTATCGTCCAAAACGCATTTTTTACTTGGTTCGTTGACTAGGATCAATATTTACTTTGATATGGGGCGTGTTTTTTGCGATAGAAAAGCGCGCTGTTCTAAGGGATCTCTTTTTCTACCATTGTCCGCAATCTTATTCAATATGCGATGACAAAGGAAGCAATGAGCTCAAAACGAAGATGGGACACGATCCAGTAAAGGTGCTTCAACGTTGGAGGATGCGTTTTGTACGATGAAAGGCAAGGCAAATAGGTCAACGAGAGCGATCTTGCGCGTGAAGTCGAACTGATTTGCGTCTTAAGAAACGCATACCAACAAATTAAATCAAGGACTATTGTCCACTAGCTGGATATTATTTATTTCCCCGTGCAGCGAATTCTTATTTTCACTGCTATATCGAAATCGTGATTTTGATATTTAGCAGAGTCGACGGAGTCTCGTTGATCGTCTTCGTGACCTTTAACGTATTAAGGGTGAAGTAATAAAACAATTGTGATGTAGAATGAGATTATAATAGGTGAATGAAAGAAAGGTAGAAAGAAAGAAAGAAAGAAGAAAGAAAGAGATAGTGATAGAGTGAGAGAGATAGAGAGAATGCATTACCGCAATGCTAGCCCGAGATTGTGTGGCCTTAATGTGGGCTTGAAGGTGCAGAGGGGGGTGGAAATAGCGGCAGGGGTCCCGATTGCATCGGCCCTTGACAGCGTCCATGCAGACCGTCACAGAGCCGTCCTCGTTCGCCTGCACCGTCTCGAGGGGGTGCGCAAACCGGCACTCCGTCTCGCCGCGTTTGCACGCCCCGCGTTGAAACTCGCGACATACCTACAGCAAGAGCGAACACGCATGGCATGGCACTCTATCTATGGAGAGGTACTTTGGAAAAAACGCTATGGAGCTAGTTACATGATCGCCTTCTTTTAAGAGGTATTCATAAGGACATTATACGTTTACGCAATAGGACAAGGGGAGGCGACATGTGGTAATAACAATCAGGTATCGGTGGTCTATAGTAAGAGGCAAGAACAGCGTGCTTCATTGTGGATAACTTTACTTATTTTTCAATTATCCGAATTTTTCCAATTTCTTGACTTTTTGCTTTTTGTCGCAAATTTAATTGTACGAATTCGTTTTTTTTGGAATTTTAAGGCGTATCCACAATGACACGGAAGTGTGAAACATATTACGCTAGCGAGTGTTTCAGCGGCCATAGGCTCGCGCCGAAACTCGGCGTGCAGCGCAGGCATATCTACACAATATTTCATAAGGTACATTGGTTACATATCTTTAAGGGAACAGGAAGCAGTGAAGGGAAAACAACCGACCAAATAGTTTTGCTCTATGTGCGACCGTCAGGAAAATATTTACACTCTTTACTGCGCAAATGATGGTTACTACTTGGAACTTGTTTTTTTGAATTCAGTTATTCTTCAACTCAGGTATTCAGACATGCATTTTGTGACGGAAGTCTTCGACTTCAGGTCTTTACTTTTGTTCAGTTATCAAAGTTATTTTAGTAATTCATCGAAGACGAAAGCTCCGCTATAATGAAGAACTTTGAATAGAATTTACAAGGTAGGTTGTGTCGCGGAAAAAGCGAAGGTTATCAATGAAATTTGCCTGGACATCTTCTCATACTCTGTGTGTGTATGTGTATGTGAATTAAGACTGTATTTCAAACTACAAAGTAACATATAGAGAGACAGGAAGAAAATTAGAGCTACGTGAAATTATTCCATTAAATCAGAAATTCAGGTGATATGATTCTTTCTCTGTACGAAGGATGATTTCATTCTTGTTTTCGTTTCGTCGAATAAATCGGTATGAATTTTACAACGGCTAATCCGTCCCGAAAGAATACAAAAACTTAGTCGATTGTGATTAAAATTTATCGCAATTCTAAACAAACAGTGTCGGAGCGAGTGCTTCCTCTTCAATTAATTACACGGGACACATTCTGCGGACATTTCAACTAGTTTATCACGATTCAGTTGCGAGCTTGAACTAAACCATTGACATTATTGCAAAGTTTATGTACGACCGCGAAACAACTTCCAAGTTACGATGGACCAAAGAGTACTCTAATCTCAACGGTGTTCGGAAGTACGCGAGGTCGATTAGCCGGTTAATTAGGATTGCGGAGTCAGCTAACGGCCAGCCACTAGCCTACTGAGAACTTCGCAGATAACCAGCGTACGCTGTTTTTGGGTGTTTTAGTCGTGTGAATAGCATGTTATGGGGTTAGGGAGTGAGACAAGCGGAGGGCTCGCTCCTCTGGCCGGAGGAGTCCGCCAGCGTACGTTCTCCCACAAGTTACACTTACTTCGACAAATGTACGTTTACGGGCACGCACGACCAGGCCGTTAGAGAGAGTTAGAGACATACAGAAGTCCACATTTTCGATGAGACACACACGTACACAGGCAACAGCTTGGGTGTACATGTCAAACACGGGGTGCCACCTAGTGCTACATTTTACAACATCTCATTCATTTTCATAGTCTTCTTCTGACTGTCATATATAAAGCTGATATGGTATTCAAAGTTGATATGGTATTTATATGTACCACGTACCATGATTTACAATTATGAACGCAACAATCATTTTTGGCACTATTCTTTCTATATCATTCGAATTTTTGTTATTTGCATAATTATAACAGCGAAGCAGTTTAAATACTGCGTTGTAATTCGCTTTTATGCGGGCTCATAATGAATCGATTGTAAAATGTTTCACGGTTTCCCCGTGCTTTCGAAACGATCAATTATGTATCGAATGAATTGACTTTTAGATGTAATTTTCGATAAATTACTATATCATATTAATGCTAATGAAAAAAGTAATGATTATGTCAAAATAATAACTTTTGATAAAACCATGTTATTAATATTTTTCATTTATCTTTGGTCACTTTTTAAATAATTAAAATATTTTTCATTATTTTGTTGAATGATCGAGTTTAAATGAATCAATTTTAATATAAAATGTTTGATAGTGTATTGGTTTGTTTTGTCATATTTTTGTCTTTATAGCAATACTAATACACAAATCTATATTGGAACGTTTCAAAAAGTGCCTTTTTTGAGATAATATTGTCAATGTCAATTCAAGCGAGTCACGTGGAGCAGAACACATGATAGCATAGAAGTAGCGCGTAAGATGCAGCATGCGAGGTTTTTGCATTTTCTTTTCAAATCGTGTTTTTATGATCTATTGTAATTCGTAATTGATAGATCTGTTTAGTGGTTTTTATCGATCTTACGGTAAATTGAAAATAGCCCCTTGTACGCACAGTGTTTTGAGTTTTAACGTCATTGAATAATTGTAAGTGCATGTGTATATTCCAATTCAAATGGTAAATATGATATAAAATATAACGTGTCTCTCCGTGTTACATATCCGTTAAACAAATATCCTATAACATCAATTTTGTTTTTTGCTGTTTTACTCGGAGTGTAAAATAATTTAAATTAACGTACAAAAAGTTTCAAAATGCAACATTCACTTTTCATAATGATAATAAAAAGTAAATTTCTACACACAACAACGATTATGCTGTGAGGGTCGAGCCACCTTTTTCATCATTAGCCCATTTGCTCTTGATTACGTAAAAGCTGATAAATTGTGTCGTTTTATACACAATTTTGTGTCCCTTCGTCCTTACGTGGTGGCTCACCCTTAGATTCAGGCACGCAAGTTTTATAGAGAGAAAGAAATTAAAACTTTCTAATAGCGATAAAGTAAGAATGCTAAAAAATTAAAAAAAATATATAAGAATATCCAGCGACACAGTAAGTAGTAAAGGAAAAAGTTGGCTTATGTTTCTGTGTGCGTGTGCGTTGGTCTGGTTACGCGAAAGAGTGGTTAATTAGTTCGAGAAACCAAGAACGTATTTAAAGTTGAATATTGTATTACTTTATAGGATCATTTCGTGAAAATAATTTTAATTGTACATATGATAAAGTCATACCAAATTAGTTTAACTACGTTATAAACTGATCAGTAGTTTACTTGGTAACTCGAACATGTAAGCTCCTGGCGTGTAAACAAAATGTAATCCTGTATACAATACAATAATTATTATACATAATTAATATATAAATTCATATAAATTTCATGCGTTTGCGTGAAAGCCCCTCCTCCTATAGCTGTAAAAATAACTGCTTATTCACTTCATAAAATTAATAAATTAGTTAATAGA
>JABFPQ010000725.1:0-10385 GCA_022817265.1 Masnerella sp. ZL-2020
AGAGAATCTCCATGATGTTTATCCGCAAAATTTTGAAATATGAGTTGCTTTACGTAAATTTTGAAACGTGAGGTCCTTCACGCGAATTTTAAAACCTGAGGTCTTTCACGTGAATTTTGGAACGTGAGGATTTTCACCTGAATTTTGAAACGTAAGGTCTTTCACCTAAATTTTCAAACGTGATGGAATTTTCTTCGTCTGGATCGTCGAATTGTATAATCTATAAAATTTGATGTACATTGTAGACTTCATCCCCCTTCTTCAATGGTCACCCTATATTCGTTTAATCTAAACCGTATAAAAACTGCTTTTCAACAATAAAAAGCAGTTCATCTTACTTATTAAAATTGTAGATTATTCTGATTTCGTAGGTACAAACGGGTTGCCCGAGACACCTCCGCCGGCATACTCGCCCCCCGAGGATGGCTCCCAGCACGGCCAATCTCCCGCGCCAGACCCGCAGGCCATGGACACCGGCGGTCCGGCAGAGGTCGCCCCCGTCTGCTACCAAGAGCCGCTCTACTGGGCCTCGATCGCCTACTACGAACTCAACTGTCGGGTCGGCGAGGTGTTCCACTGTCAGTCGCACTCGATCATCGTCGACGGGTTCACCAACCCGAGCAACAACTCCGACCGCTTCTGCCTCGGTCCGCTGTCCAACGTGAACCGCAACTCCACGATAGAGAACACCAGGAGACACATCGGCAAGGGCGTGCACCTGTACTACGTCGGCGGCGAGGTCTACGCCGAGTGTCTCTCGGACTCGGCCATCTTCGTGCAGTCGCGGAACTGCAACCACCACCACGGTTTCCATCCGAGCACGGTCTGCAAGATTCCTCCCGGCTGCTCGCTTAAAATATTCAATAACCAGGAGTTCGCGCAACTACTGTCGCAGAGCGTCAATCATGGCTTCGAAGCGGTTTATGAGTTGACCAAAATGTGCACCATTAGGTTTGTTTCAGTATGAAATTTATTTAGACTACTCATATTGAGTCACAGAAAAGCATAGTTACAGGTGATTTATTTTAAAATACTAAAAGTGATTTGCAATTCGTGATTTCTGATAGCGTCCACAACAGCTCCACTGGTGAAGTTAATGTGAACTACGAAAGCATAAATTTCAAAGATTAACTTTTCTTAAACAACTCAAATCTGTTTCCGCAAAAGTGAATATTATTATTTATTAATAATGTTTGTTCTAATTGAAACCATGCAAAATCAACCCAAATTTGATTGTTTAAATTAATAAAATTTTAATTATTAAAGATTAATTGTAAAGTGATACATAACGTTACAATTTGTTGTCAACTCTTTGAGCACAACGTTTTATTTATTAAGTAGAAATCATTTTTTTATTAACAAACACATTTTATGCATGAAATGATGGTTTTTTTATGACAAATAAAATTTGTTTAATTTTAATTTTTCTAGAAAATGTTTGATTAGATATGCAGAATAATCTGAAATATTATATTATATATTATATGTCTTAATAACTTTGTTAAATGATTTATTCAAAATAATAAACTTAAATCAAAACACTTGTCATCCTAAATTTAGTTATACTCAACAACTATATTATTACTCATTATTTATTGTTAATTATTACATAATCTAAGTTATGTTATGTAATTTTCTAGTTTATTTTTAAATACTTGTTTGAAAAATCATAATGCATGCAGTTTAAAATATTTGATATCCAAGATCTTGTGGTTAGCATTTAAAACTATGTTATTATTAATCATCTGTTATATAATAATTTAATATTTATATACTTCATAGGACAGTTATTTATCTGTCGATTTCATCTTTAATGTTGCAAACTGAACAATAACAATAGAGAACATTTCAATTCATTAATCAGTTTTACAAACGGTTTCTTTAAAAAAAGTCTTGAAAGAAATTTCAATTTAAAAAAAATCAAAATTTTCTTTAAAAATATATTAAAAAAACAAACATAGTTCTGAAAAATCATCAAACTTTTTTGCAATTTAAAATTATTCATGGTTCATTTATTTAAATATAAGTATAAAATGAAACAGTAATAAATAATCAGTTCGAATCGTATGGATGAATACATGATATCATTCAATTAGTTATCAGAAATCGGAGTGAAAATAACTGATACATTTGCAGAAGATGCCAGTTCTGACACGCTGTTATAACGTGTGCAATTTTTGCAGAATGTCGTTCGTGAAAGGATGGGGCGCCGAATACCACAGACAGGACGTGACGTCAACGCCGTGTTGGATCGAGGCACACTTGCACGGGCCTCTGCAGTGGCTGGACAAAGTTCTCACTCAGATGGGCACGCCGCACAACGCCATCAGCTCAGTCTCGTAAGACCTAAACAAAATTCAACAACAGGACAAGCACCGCGAGCAACAAATAAACAACCGATTACTCTCCAATCAAAACCAGACATACAAACAAGTTGCATCGCAAGTGGCTTTTGGCAATCCAAACGCAGAAGCACAACATCTTCGGTCGCGCCGTCGAGGCGAGTTTTCGTCTCGCGCAAAAAAGGTCCAACTTTTTTGCTCGATTTCGATACGCAATGAAGAGATTCGAACGAAAAAAAGTTCTCCAGATGACTCTCTCGCGCGCGATTTTGTTAAAAATCGAAGCACGGATTTGAATTCGTAGCGCGCTTTCGATTGCTGCGAGTTTCAGACACACCCGGTATGCGCTCAAGTGTCCCGCACTTGATCTTAATTTAACACCCAAGTGTTTACATTCATTAAAACGAAACATTCTGCAAACGCGAGGATGAAAGTACGACTTTTCAGCGATATTACCAAATATTGTGTATAGAAAGCACAGAGTGTTCCTCTAAAAAAACGTCCGAATGAAAGCACACGCTGCTTCCTTTTTGAACGCGGCACGAAACGGAGACGCATATTTTGATTGAAACGTGAATTGGGTCCACTGTCGATTCGCGGACAAAAAATCCGGTTTTTACGCTTCGAGAAATGACTTTTCATTGTTAGACCATTAGAGATATTTTATTTTATTCATACTTAGTTTTAGTCGTAGAAAGTTATGATGTTACAAACAATGGATCAATGTTTTCGAAATTTTACTTGTTTTCGTATACATTAGACCGTTTTCATTTTACGCGAGCCATACTTTTATTAAGTGATCTTTGTTTCCTTGTTTACAACGTTTTCGTGTGCACTCTTTGCTCAAACCAATCGTCAAAGTGTGTCCAGTTACCTATTTCTACCTATTTTTTACGTTTTTAATATTAACGTTTTTTAACGTTTGAAAGTCGAACCAACCAAGAGATTAAGACTAATCACGAGGCGCATTTCATTGCAACAGTTTGTTCGCTCACGATTACAAATATTCGTATTTCTTGGGGGCAAAAATTGGATTTTTTGTCTAATCTGGCTTACTTTATCCTCATTTATCGCAGAGTAAATGTCTGACTTATTTGTATAAACGAATAAAGATTTGTATTTTTTTATTATTTGCAAATAACTTCTCGGAATGGACATTTTACGTTGGCAACGAGCAAGTCCATCAGCTTGCAAAAAATAAGTAAACGCTAAATGAAAATTCACGGTTGCCTTTGCAATTGACAATAGGATACTTAAAATTACCGATCATGGTCTTAACAGTACAATACTTATACTTTACAGATCAAAGTGCACTTTATATACAAAGCCTAATACGAAGTGGAATGACTTTTTAAGTAAGACTATTTTGCGCGTTGAAAGTATTAAATGTGATAATTTGTATAGCAAAGTCTCGATATTATTGGCCGACAGGTGTTAATTGCCTTACAAAATGTGCTTTACTATTAGAAAAGTACTATTGGTTAATCAACCCTGATAATTACATTTAAAGTTTACGTAAAATTTTATGTAAATCTAACTCTACATTAAAATACAAAATTTATGTAAACCATTTGCATCCAAAAGTAAATTGATCATTTCAATTATTTTTCATAAAAAAAAAGATTTTATAAGATACCATTAAAATAAGTTTTTATGTATTTACTTCAATAAAATTACAAAACTAAAATTTATGTAAACTATTTACATAAAGGAAAAATTATGAAGAATTAAATTTACATAAATAATAATATGTAAATCATTTATGAAATTTCTGACAATCAGGGAAGACCCATTTATTAGCGACTATTTGATTTCAGAGCACTTTATGCAGCACGAGTCATTGTCAATTTCTACTTAGCACATTTAAGTTTGTCACAGTTTGTATGTCTTAGCAATAGAATAACGATGGAACGCGAAACGATTGTCGTCTTGATTAAGGGTAACGAAGAACGAAGATGCCGAAATAACGAAGAGGCCACTTGGTTTCCATCATACGTTTCTGCGGACTGGAGTCGACGTGAAGACTCTTGTATACATTTCATGATACAAATTAAAGATGACTCATTGTGAGGAAAAGTATATTTTTTCTAATTTCAAAGTAAAAAAAGTATGATTATTTATACGACGTTGCCAAATTTAATGATAAAGCGGTTGATATTTCCATAGCCAATGCCCTGAAAATACGTTCGACCTCGCAACAAATGTTAGCAAACGTGAGTCAGTTGTAATTACATGAATACTCTATAGTTAGGTCGAAGAAAGTTGTACATGTACGATGCTGTTGATGTAATAGATGCGTTTGAAAAAAAAAGAGTTAAACAAAAGTAGAATTATTCGATTTATTTGGTTGATATACAATGTACAATGCATATAGCAAAGAGCCACGAGTTTGGGCGCCTGGATTATGAATGTCTACGTAGATGTGTTCATAATTCGATTTTATTCGAACGGCGTTTGAATTTGATAATTAAACTCGAAGAGTTGATTGTTAAATTCGAGAGATCATGGATTTCAAACGAGCACGGTGCGAAATTATTTTTGCATTAATAAAATTTTGGAGTTGAAGGATTGGAACTTTTGTTATTTGTGTTTTTTGTCGGGATACCAGAAAGATCATTACGTCTCACACCTCGATTTCTTAAGCTAATTTTCATATCGTTCTGGCTTCCTACATGAACGTGTGCTACGTCTAGATTGATCAGCATCGCAGTCATATCTAATCATCAAATAACAATATTTTCTTTGTTATCGTTTGAAAAACTACTATTATTATTATCATCGTTTACTCATGTCGGTCTCTTGAACCTTTTGCCCTTGCTATAGTCTGAGCTGGTTATGTATCCAGTTTGTCGAAACAACAGTCAAGACCGTAAGAACTACAATTCAGACCGTGCTCTCTACAGTGTTCACTGGTCCTTTTACAGTTCAGACTGCTATTTTTGCAGTTCATTTTTTTAGGTTTACCTGTTTTTGTACGTGTACGTAAGTCATTCAAGTACAATCGGTTAAACATTGAAAATCATTGATCTGTAACACAGCCATGCACAGTAAATAGCGCTTTGTTGCTAACCATCGTCTTTCTCCCAGTTTTACCTATGACCATGTGATTATGTCTAGGTTTAAATTCAGATTCTAATGCCTCTAAAATATATTGTGCACTATTCATGTATCCTGCACTCGGTAATAAAGGGACATCCAGATCAATGTACTTGTTTCTAATCATAGAATACTGACTAACAAGATCTCCGCTATATTGTCTACTTCGGCAGACTTTATCATTGGCTTTCTCAACGACAACCTGTGATGCTTGCGCTGTTAGAAACATCATTTCACAAACTCCCAATGGTTGTCGACTTGGCATTCACCGAAAGAGTTCACAAAGAGTTCTGATGAATTCTAAGGAGTTCCAAAGAGTTCCAGATGTTCGAAACTTCGAAAGAGTTTCAAAGAGTTCAAAAGAGTTTCAAAGAATTCAAAAGAGTTTCAAAGATTAAAACTCGAAAGAGTTTCAAAGAGTTCTAAAGAGTTTCAAAGAATTCAAAAGAGTTTCAAAGAGTTCAAGAGAATTTCAATGAGTTCAAAAGAGTTTCAAAGATCAGAACTCGAAAGAGTTCGAAAGAGTTCAAAAGAGTTTCAAAAAGTTTCAACGAGTTCTAAAGAGTTTTAATCGTTGAAACTCTTTTAAACTCATTGAAATTCTTTTGAATTCTTTGAAACTCTCTAGAACTCGTTGAAACTCTTTCGAGTGTTAATCTTTGAAACTCTTTTGAACTCTTTGAAACTCTTTCGAAGTTTCGAACATCTGGAACTCTTTGGAACTCCTTAGAACTCATCAGAACTCTTTGTGAACTCTTTCGGTGAATGCCAAGTCGCCAACCGTTGCAAAAATCCATTACGTAACTTATCCGACTCTTTTGAGAGTGCACTATTCCAACCGCTTTAGTAGCTAAAATTTTGGATAATTCAGACTTCATTGTAGCATCAAATTCAAAACTTGGCGTCGTATTAACACTTTTCAGTTTTACTCAAACCTCCTTCACTCCAAACGACATTTTATCGAAAGTACTTTTCAAATACTTTGATTCATACCGCCCATTTATCTTACCACTAACTTCAAAATCAAAGAATCTAGGGATTTCCTTACTTCTTTTAAACAATGTTCCCGGCCTTTTCTAGAAAGGAAGAAAAATCGTTGCATCTTGGACTGTAACATTAATATGTGTACTGTAGGAATTGGATAGTAGATATTATTAGATCCAATTAGTTTAATTTAAAAATAGATGTTTATTAATAGAAAAAGTTAAAAATCTACGGTTAATTTTACTTGATCTTACACTAACTCGGCTACACTTTACACACGCGACCTGACCCTACAACGTCTTTCGGCATAAGAGAGCCGTTCAGGTCGTTCTCACACATACTGCGCTTTCTCACTTTCAGTGGCGCCGCCTACGCTACTTTCTTTCAACTAATTCTAACCTTAACTAGGGATGCGGCAAATTCAAAATTAAATGTAAGGCAACGATACGTATTCTCTCTGTATGTCTCTTGTGTAGCTTCTCAGCATATAAATTCTCATTTATCTTATCTTGTTCCTTGTTGATTACATCAACCTCTAAGTTCTCCATATTCTTTTCACCTTGTTTCCATTTTAACGACCGATTTAAGTATCGAAATCAACTTACGGTATGTTGACATTATATTTCTGTTTACGTTTCCAGTAAACAGAAAAGTTCACCGTAGTTCTCTTATATTGAGAAATTCGGCGATGAAAATTTTTCATCGTCGAATTTCTTAATATTTTCTTCCGCAGTACTATTTTCTACTGACCCATTTTTAAAATTCTTTGGTATGACATCTTTGGTAATAACATTTCTGTCTTCTATTCGACTATCTTCTTTCGTAGTCATAGAGTTCTCTTTCTCAATAGTATTTCCTTTTTTTGCCTCTTTTCTCAGTGCGTCATTAGTCTTACCTATTTTCTCTTGAGCTTCTCTTGCATGAATTTCTGTTAATTTTCTTGTCAACTCTTCGATTTGTTTACGTATCTCGTCTGCCATCGTTTCGGACGAACTCATATCCTCGTCACAATCAATCAGCTCATTAAATTGTAGAATTTAATATTTTTGGGTGTACCTATACCCCTGCAAATTGTAACCAATAACTTAATTAACTTTCCAATGGTTCCAAATTTGTTTTTAAAACTATTCCATACACTTACGGAAGAGTATTTAATGGTGAATAGTATAAAAGTGCCCGGTAGTGACAGTTTTGGCAGCTTCGCTGCCAAAACTTAAAATTAACGTCCGCTCCAACCTCAGCTGTGATAAATGCGCTGGTGGGCATGATGCAACACATCTCTACCGCTATAGAGATTGCAAGGCGAACGGCACCTCCTGAACTGCATTGACTCTCCATATCCACCAATGCTGATGTCATTCGTTTGGCGGAAGCTATATATTCCTGGTCAGTGGTCAGTCCCCATATTACGTCAGATATATCAGTAGTATAGGTAGCCAGAGTGGCGTTGGCAACCAGAGGTTTGAGACGACTGCCAGGATATCCAACTATTGGGTCTGCACGTCCAGGAAGGATGAACTTGGGTGCTATGTGCAGGGATGTCTCCTCCACTAATACCAAAAGTATTTTTTGTGGGCCAGGTATCAGGCAACTATGAGCGGGAGGGATTCCACAATAGAACACCTCTCGCGTCAATTTTCGGTCTGTCATGTCAGTGAAATCTCTCTTCCAGGAAGAGCAAAACCTTCCAGTCCACTATCTCGAATCCAGATGGCACAGTAGGTATTCTCGCAACCATAACTTGCTAGCCATGGCACCCGTGATAGGTATCGCTGTCCAGGATGAGTCAATCTGATCAGGATGCCAACCAGCGATCGCTGCATCAGCATCATTGAAAAGAGGGTCGTTGCCTTTAAGTATGTTGGTAAAGGCTGGAAGAGTAGTGACGATCATGCTTATCTCACTACCTCGCTTCTGTTGATCGGTTGGCACATGCCAATTTCCAACCAAACTCGTTTTATTTGGTGTCAGGTGTTGTCCTCTCAAAAATCGAAAATCTATTGAATCAAAGTCAAATGCATCTTTGCATGCTGGGAAACAGTAAAGTATGCCTTTAAGGAAGACGGCACAGTCAATCCAAGATGTATTAGAATGGCCGATGTATGACGCCAAAAACATCATAGATGTGTTTTCTCGTGTGTCGGATGATTTCATGGTCGGTCCTAAAGTTGTTTCCTGTGTGTCAGTTTTGTGTAGTCTGTCAAGTAGAGCGTTTGCAGTGGCCGTCCAAGGTGGAGACACTGCATCTGTACCCTGAAAAAGTGTGCTACTTGCGTAAACATACCTATAGGGCATGTGACTCATCTCACCTCCCAAGGGATCTATTGGAGGTTCAGGTGCTTGTGAAGGTGGAACATCATCGTCGGTTTTTATGTTCTTGTTTTCAGCAGGTACATCTGGGATCTCTTCCTGCTGATTTCCAGTCTCGTCAGATACACTTTGGGTTCGTGACCCAATCTGACTGGCGGGCGGCCACACATCGAAAGAAATGGATGACGCCAATCCCAGCTTAGTCTTATCGGTCTTCGGGGCGGAAATAGTCCCGGGCATGTCATGGATCAGCCTAACTCCAGGACGACCCCCAGGGACGTCGGAGAAAGGTATGATCTCCTGAAGGTTGATGCTCAGGAAATGGGTGCCCGCATCCAAACCTCGCACCAATTGTTGATTATATTTGCGAGTCTGCTGGTGGATTATTTGGATAGCGGTACTATTCGAATACCCGGATACTCGCACGTCTTCTGTCTCGCCAGAAGCGTCCAACCGGGGTGCCGGTGTAGTGACACTTTTGATCCTGTGGCGCAAAGCAGTAATCCATGTTCTGTTTTGCGTATTCCATGAAGTAAAAGATTGTTTTTTGGCATAGGATGCCGTCACTGTGTCTAAAAGGCTAGGTGTTAAACGCAACCCAGCGCCTGCTAAGCCCACCGTTGGCAGCGGGGAACAAAACAAGCTTTTGAATTCGGTGGCACTATCAGGGTGTGTCACTCGAATGTCGTACGACGACGAACTCGTAGGTTCGGCAGCGCTCTGCATTGTGTACTATTCCTCACACAACTCGGGCGAAAATAATTTTCTGCACATACGAGATAATATCAACTGTTGTTTGTGAAACTGGACTGTAAACCCTAAAGTCACAGATGTTAAAATGATTACCATAAAAATCAACAACGCAAAACATAAAAGTATGCAGTATTGTGTCTTTCTAGGATAACCTATTAAGGGTAAGTCGAGTTCACGCTCAACGTCCGACATCATACGGGTACACGAGCTATACGCAGAATGGTCACACCCACCTACAGAGTAGGGATGGGTGCTTGTTCCGCTAAAACTGCTGACAGTCCCGCAGTTTCAGCGGGAAAATTTGGCTGTCATAGCGGTAACCTAAATGCTTGACGAGTTAGGCTAAAACTACTTGACAGTACAAGCAAATGTGGCGTTTCTTTCTCGAGAGTGTGTGTCGAGAAACAAAGGTCTTCTTTGGGTTCACGTCGTATCCGAGAATGTTATAACTAGTCATAACATAAGGGATGTACTCCCGCTCTCTCGTTGAGTATATCAAGTCATCACTTGGGCACAGAACAAGTCAATCGCCGGCTGCAGGTCGCCCCACAGGGCAGTCGCTATATCTTGCGCCACCTGGAAGCTAGCTATATTCAATAATGTGTCAAGCAGCGCGGTCCACCTCCACCCGCTAGGTATCCCGTTTTCCCACTTATCCTCCAAAACTCCAGAGACCACTACTGTGACCCGTCTTAACCCCACTACGGGTTAATGCTGCCGACACCACTCCCACATCTGAGTCCCGTCCGAATATGTCTCTCAGGTGAACATCCACTGATGCTATAGCCACCATAACGCAATTTTTGCTTTGGTGGGAGTCGAACTTGCTCTGGTCGATCCTGTGCTCCAGACAGAATTGAGGGGCGAGTGTCGTCTCCGCCGATTTCGTCGACACGAATC
>JABFPQ010000726.1:0-10387 GCA_022817265.1 Masnerella sp. ZL-2020
GTTTTCAAATTTTATATGAATTAAATATTTCAAATTTTAATGTGGCTGATAATTTTTAATAAATGTTATCATTGATTAAAGACACAACATTTATTAATATTTTTCGTCAGAGGCATGATGGATTGAAATATAGAACAAAAGTACAATATTAAAAGGTTTGTGACGTTTCTGAAATCTAGTTACCTATTTATTTAAAAAAGTATCCTTTTTTATAAGTATATATACATTTTACACAAGTCTCAGGAATCTACTTTTTCATTTTCACTATTCAGAAAATCAAATATGGCGGGGTTTGTGGAGGTATTTTCAACAGATGGCGACTGTTTCGTTATTTTCGAATGGATCCCCAATTTATTTGTTCAGATTTTAACAGGCATTGTTTGAGGCAGTTTGAGGAAATGGTGTTGTTGCTTTCTCTGTTAGCTTATAATAAGATATAACTATAGGTATATATTTTTATATGAACAGAAGAAGGCAACGAAGAGAATAATCGTTGTAATTGTGCAAAACTTTTCACTGCAAGAATGTAAGTATATCAACATCAACTAAAATGAAAATATCAATAAAATGTTTATAGCACTTGAACAATAGAGGTTCGTACGTTATATTCACTTATTTTTTATAATTTGAATCAACACCTTTCACCATTTGGAGTATTTTATATATCTGATAACTAATGATTGTTTATTAGTATAAATTTCATCATCAGTATAAAGCTGCAATACAATTTTAGAGTGTGAATTAAATAAGGATTGTCATTTAATGGACAATTTGCAACTTAGCATTGCGTTAAAATTCTGATTGTTCATTTGTAGCATAAAGTTTGAATATATGTTTACTTGTAAATGTATATATATATATTATTTCTGTGATTTTAAAGTCTAGTACATAACACGTGTTATGGTTTTCACACATAGCCAATAATAAATTAAATTAATATCATATTTCTGTCGGTTTTGGATAATGATAATGTTTTATATTAATAATACAGGGACAATAGTATATTGTGCAACAAGTGGGAAAAGTTGACAATTCCAAATGAGTGTTTTTTGAAACAATCACTTGGTCTTGTAAACATTTACCACATGCTGCACATGATATTTTTTCTAACAAATGCAGGAAAAACTGTTATATTCCTCAACTGTTTACAGTGAGAAAGATTAGTTTTTGTCCCCAAAAGTGGAAAAGGATGTCACTTTTTCAACTGTTATTTTTTTTACTTTTCCCACAAGTGTAGGAATGGAAAAGTTTTCTGATTTCATGTACCCATTTTGTACCCCATTTTCATCCAATTCTCTTGGTTTTTTAAATTGACCCAAATTTAATTACCTACAAATGATAGTACCAGATTTTTTCATTGTCTTTAATTGCAAAATTATTAATTATAAATTTAAAAAAAAACACTGAAAATCACAAATTTTTTTGACTTTTTTTGTTTTCTTTCACATAATTGATCATAACTTTTTTTCGGAAGCGTTTATGAAAAATTTGGTATATACTATCATTTCTAGTCCTTTAAATTTCAAATAAATTGCCAGGTATTTCATTAAAAACAGATTCAAAATGGCCAAATGAGGTTTCAAAAATACCCCTTCTTCAACACATATTTATAAATAACTTATAAGCAAATGATTTTTTGGTGACTTTTGGTGACGGATTCATGAAGAGGATATCAAGCTCTATAAATCCTCAAAAAATCAAGTCGATATATTCATAAAGGACGGAAATAGCTATTTCACTTTCAGTCCCCTTAATATAAAATAATAATGCTAATTTCCAAAAACGTCACTATTTACACATGACGTTGGGGCATTTTTAGTTACTATAGTTAAATTGCATGTTGAATATTTGGTTGTATATTTTACAAACACATGATTATCTTCAAATAATTACATATGTTAGAATATTTTCTTTTTTAATTTATTTAATTTCATTTATTTTTTACTAACAATATTAAAAAATTCTGCAGACAAATAAGTTTATTTCTATAAGTAAATTTATACTTGTAAAAATGAAAGGACAACAAATTTGCTATAAATATTTTTTAATAATCGATTTTGAACTTAGAAATCATTTTCTTGATTATTTTTCAGAGTTTATCTTCGCCAAAAAATAATAATACAAAATAAGCAAAATGCCAGCTATTGGAATTGATTTGGGAACTACGTACTCATGCGTTGCAGTCTGGAGGTATGGCAAAGTGGAAATCATTGCTAACGACCAGGGTAGTCGCACTACACCAAGCTACGTAGCTTTCATTGATAATGGAAGGCTCATTGGCGAAGCAGCGAAATTACAAGCTACCCGGAACCCGGTCAACACCATTTTTGATGCAAAACGTCTCATTGGTCGTAATTACGATGACCCAGATATCCAAAACGACCTTAAAAATTGGCCATTCAAGGTCATCAGTGATTCCGGTAAACCAAAGATCCAGGTTGAAATTTGCAAAGAAAATGAATTCTTCCATCCAGAGGAGATTAGCTCGATGGTTCTGACTAAAATGAAGGAAACTGCGGAGGCCTATCTTGGAGAAAAAGTCAAAGATGCGGTGATTACAGTTCCAGCGTATTTCAATGACTCGCAGCGTCAGGCTACGAAGGATGCGGCAGAAATTGCTGGACTCAATGTTCTCAGAATTATTAACGAGCCCACAGCGGCGGCACTTGCTTATGGTCTTGACACAATTTCTAATGAATCAAAAAACATTTTAATATTCGATCTTGGAGGTGGTAAGTTTTCAGTACAGTTTTTTTTGCTTTTTCAAAGAAAAAATAGACTGATTATCATGATTATTATGTTGTTTTTATTCATAATGTAATTTTTCACAAGAATGCATATTTATTGATCATTAAGAATATTGAAAATGTCAAATTGAAACAAATAAATTTCTTGCATTTAAATGTAAAGAAAAATATTATTAAGTTCATATTTATTTCCACATATTCAAAAGTCGAGGTAGTTAATTGTTCTGGAAACCACAAAAATTGATACAATAAAATGAAATTATCATTTAACACTCTGTTTTAAACAGTTTTTTTTCAATTCCAAAATAATTTTATTTTTTAATTATTCATTTCACAATAAATAAACTATGCAATTTTTTCCGCAGGAACATTTGACATCTCGATTATAACCATCAAGAAAGGTCCAATTTTTGAAGTGAAGGCAACGGGTGGAGATACTCATCTTGGCGGCGCAGATTTTGATTCCTGCCTGGTAGAATATATCTACAAAGAATTTGAACGCAAATACAAAAAGGATGTTAGAGGTAACCCAAGAGTCCTAAGTCGCTTACGTAAAGCAGCGGAGTTTGCAAAACGTACGTTGTCATCAAATACCGAGGCTACTATCGAAATAGCTATCTGCGAGGATGAAGATTGTTTTACAGTGTCTAGAGCAAGATTTCAGGATCTTTGTTCGAATCTTTTTCGCTCAGTTTTGGAAACCCTCAAACAAGTCCTATCCGATGCAAAAATGGACAAGCAAGATATCCACGAAGTAGTTCTTGTAGGAGGTTCCACCCGAATTCCGAAGATACAGTCAATGCTGCAAAATTTCTTTGATGGCAAAGAGCTCAATTTCTGCATGAATCCGGATGAGGCCGTTGCGTATGGAGCCGCTGTACAAGCTGCAATTTTATCTAGCGAAGGAAGCACCGACGGCGTCTTGCAGGAGTTTAAGCTTGTTGATGTTACACCATTGTCTCTGGGCATAAAAATACTAGGTGGAATTATGGGTAATGTCGTTGAGCGTAACACTCCGATCCCTTGCAAAAAGACCCAAAATTTTATGACTACGTTAGATAATCAAACCCGCATGCGTATCTCAGTTTTTCAAGGCGAACGCGCGATTGCCAAAGAAAATATTCTTCTTGGCGAAATGGTTCTCGACGGTATCAAACCTGCCCCACGTGGATCGCAACAGGTTAAAGTCACATTGGACTTGGACGTGAATGGCATTCTCCACGTTACTGCCGAAGATTTGTCTAATGGGCATAGTATCAACATGGAAATAAACAACAACAAAGACCGTCTTTCACGTGAGCAAATAAAGCGAATGATATTTGACGCTGCAAGATTTCGCGAACAAGATGAGCAGCATCGTGAAAACATGGCCGCGCGCAAAAAACTGGAAGACTACGTTTATGATGTGAAACAAACTATTGCGGATAGCAATTCTAAGTTTTCGCCTGCCAGGAAAGAACAAATATTGAAACTTTGCGTAAACACGATTGACTGGCTAGAAACTAATAGATCTATCAATAAAAACGAGTATGAAAAAAAATACGAAGAGGTTGAACGACAGTGCCTGAAACGTAAAAATATGTGTTAAAAGAAAATGTTAGGAAACTCCTTTTTGGCACAAAAAATCGCTCCTGGACATTAGTTCACACGTATTAACCAAAAATGTCGAAAACCTATGTTAAACTCCATTTAAACAAAGAGTCTCTAGTGAGGCGGTTTAACTCTATCGAAAAATCTTGTCTCTTGGGTTTTTATTACTTTTTTGGAATGTCTAACGATTACGGGGGAGCGCGCAGTGATTTTCGAACATCGCCAAAATAAGAACAGCCCTAATGCAGAGTTTAATCTCTTGATAGTTATGGAAGATAATATTAGAATAATCCTTTTGAAAAAAGAATTATTTTTTATTTTTCATTTGTTAGTTTTGTAAGGTGTGAATAAGTTCCTATGTGGGTAAACGTTTATTAGCCAACTATAACTAAAGAAAAGTCATAGTTTATTAAAGTTCACTTTTTTGAGAAAAGTAATGCAGAGAATATGTAATTTTTTTAAAAGAAAGAATGTTTATTTCGTTTTTTACCTTTACCAAATATATTTTAGCCATCATTAAAAAAATAGCAATAGTTTACTTTACTTTAACAGAATATATAAATTATTGTTGTGCTTTTGCAACTGGTTAAAAATAAGTTTCACATATACCAAGGCAATTTTAAGTATTAACATCGTTGGGTATTTATGCTAGAATAAATTTTTCCAAAGACAGAACCAAATTTTTAATGATCCCCCATTCCATGTGAATTTAGATCTGTGGAAATAAAGCTTAGCATTAAAAATGCGTACGTGGGTGATGAAACGAATGCAATGTTCTTGGAAAATTTATTTATATAGAATAAAATTTTCAATATTTTTAACACTGCGGGTTTGTTTTTTCTTTGCAAACCTAAAATTCAATAATCTATTCTCATCATTTTTTTTTTTTTCAAAAAAAAAAAAACTTTTCAAACTATACGTTTCTATACAAATAATTATTGATATAATTGTTTTTACGTTTCTTAGCCCATTCAAATATGAATTACAGTTGTCATTGGATGTATACAGAACATTTTTGGTACAAATTTCGTACAAAACTTTCCATCAAATTGTGGTCAATTGTGGCAAAAAAATATTTAGTCAATGATTATACTAATATATATACAATTTAATATAATCAAGTATTTTAAAATAGACTAAGCATTTAAAAAAAGCTAGGAAAAATGTGATATCAAAATTTGTGTAGCATTTCCAAAATCTAATGAAATATTTCGTTAGAAAAGGAGTACCTATCTCTTTTTATAGAAAAAGTAGATTTCAGAATCTACAATCTAAATCAAATATGGCGGGGTTAGTGGAGTTATCTTCAACAGATGGCGACTATTTCGTTATTTTTCTCAGGGATCCCCCATTTATTTGATCGGGTCTGAACAGGTCTGAACAGGCTTTGTTCGAGGAAATATAATTTATAGTTATATGAGCAGAGGAGACAACGGAGACAATAGTTATAATTGTTCCGAACTTTTCACTACAAGAGTGTAAGTATTTGAAAATCAACTAAAATTAATAGTACATTGTTAAACGAGTGGCAGGTGGCTGGCAGTGGGAAAAGAACAAAACACGAGTTGAATATGATACTTTTCCCATCGAGTGGGCGTGGGAAAAGTATCTACTTTTCTCACTCCCACTAGTTGGGAAAAATATGAATTCTGTTTTTATTATTTGAACAAAAGAGTTTCTTTATATCGTTATATCCATCACGTAGTTTTTTGCAATTTTAATGAACGTTTTACCAATTAGAATATTATATAATTTATTATGTGACATATATGGTATGGCAATTTAACGGACAATTTGCAATTTAGCATTTCGTTGCAATTTTTATTGTTCATTTGTAGCATAACTCTTTAATATGTTTATTTTTAAATGTATATTATGTGCATTCTACGATTTTAAAGTATTGGTGTTACTGTTTTCATATCACATTCCATTATCTGTACGAAATTCACCAACACACAACCATGTCGAGGGAAAAAGGGACAAAACAACAACAAAACACTATCGACGTATATCGCTGTCCTTCAGTCACGTGACATCAATACATTGTTAAAATCTCACCTATAAGCGATTCGTGGCTTTGTACAGATAATGTGTTAAAACGATAATTTCAACTATTGAAACCACGGTGTAATTTTGGTTATACATATATTATTTCGGGATTATTAGATTATATTTTGATAATATATTTAACACAATATATATATTACCCCATAATGTAAATCATATCTAATTTACATAACGGAATAAATATGAATTGCAACAGTTGACACGAAAAACTTTTTTAAAAGCGAAACTGATCTAGAAACTGAATAAATTACTAGGATTAGTTTTTTAATGCAACAATAGATCTTTCATTGTAATTTGAAAGGCATTGGTTATATAAATCTGTATAACTTTCTTTCCCAATTAAAAGTCGGAAATGTGTGTAATTATATGAAAATAAGAAACAGATCGAAAACAATGATGATGCCTATAGTTATTATATACAATACCCTTGCTCGCGCGTGTAAAATAAAGTTTGGAAATAATAATAATAACACTACAATCAAACTATAATAATAATAATAGTTGTTTTAATCGATAATAATCGAGACAAGTGATGTTATTATTATCAGTTTTGCATGGAAAACTCATTAGAGTACAAATGTACGATTATTTGTTTAATATAATGAAATTGTAACCCAATATTTTTAAAATGATGTGTATATTATACGTATAAGTAAATTATCAAAAATGTGATAATTTTCATCGGTAAATTCATACATTTAGGAACAAATGACATTAATTTTTACGGTTTATAACATCTTTATGTTAATGTCGCCACAAAGATGTTAAAAACAGTAAAAATTAATGTCATTTGTTTCTGAGTGTAGAGAATGCTTCGATGAATAAATTGCGACTTAAGACAACAAAATTGTATGCAAATTAAAAATGTAGTTGCAAAATATAAAGCTTTATGGCAGTCGCCTTTGTTTACAACAACGCGTGCAGTTAGTGCAACATTATGTAAAGTTTGTTTACAAACAAATTATATTTCGAAAATGGCCCATTTTCGAAGATTGCCCTGATATATTATTTTCCCTAAAAATACCTTCAGTATTCGCTAAGTAAATACGCGCGTTTTCCAAAAAATGTTGTTCGCTCTAAGACGGAAAAAATACCTATCTATCGACTAAACTGGTTTAAAAAATGTTGCGCGCAATAATATTTTGTATGAAGATAATAATGTGAATATTGAAAAATAATGTATAAATAAATAAATTGCAGAATCTTGGGTTGAGTTAAACCCAACTCCGGCCGACAGAATAACGCCTTTGCCGTTCAGTAGCGGAAGTGAAGAGTATCTTCGACTTTTGAGGGATGCACAAAGAGATTCGACGCAATCATCCGCGAGGCATTCCCTCGCCTCTTCTCGTCGAGATACCCCACGAGATAGGTAAGATTTATCCACAAAACCAACAATCTCGTTCTATTTATAGTCAACGAGTCAACGTGCACGTCCAAATCAGCCGGTCCAAACAACTCTTTGCTCTTAAAACAACCAAATACTAATATCCTTTGTTATCAAATGACCAGACAAGCTCGTTCTATTTACAGAACGAGAATGCATTGTTTTTGCAAAGACAAATAATCTACAGTTTAGTAGAATATATATGAACAATATATGATTACATGAGATAACATTGTTTTCTTTTTGAATGTTTTAGTCCAAAAAGTCCTCCTAATAGTCCCAACACCGAGTTATCAACCGAAGATGAATTGAAGGGAGTTTATATCAACTACAACTGTGCCAAGGTTAATTTATACACAAACATATATTGAGAATCTGTTTATTATTTAAATTTAACGCGAAAAGAAACAATTAAAATAAGCACTGCTTACATGATACAATTCTTATATAGAAATTAGAATGATCTGCAAGTTTAATGTTTACTCGAAAAAATGGCGTCGGCCTAATGAAACGATCAGCGAATGACCGTTGCATTAGAATGTGAATGATACGCAACACTAATCAAATGGCTGTTGATTTATTAGGACCGACCCTTAAGCGCTCATTTTCTCCTGTATTTACTCTAGTTTTCTTTAAACATCTTCAACATTTAGTCAAGAATTAATCAACAAGGATAGACAAATGGAAAGTCATATTAATCTGGTAACGTCTTTGAACTTGAACAAGGAACCTCTTTGTTTCCTGAATGATTCTTTTACGATTCAAATGTGAACGAGCAATGACTCACGTACCATCTCATTCGATCTTTTCTTTCTTTTCAACTATAAATATGTTTTAATAATAAGTTTCTTTCTTTCACAAACATACATAAGCTTAATGTTTGAAAAACTTTTCTTGTAAGGGTAATCGGTGTAATCGTGAATCAACAAGAAATTTTTACACGTCGATTTTTTGTATTTAATTCGGAATACAATTTTAATAATATAAATTTTAAAATAAATAATGTTTCTTTGACAAACTCAGTCACAAAGGATAGGAAAAGTAATCTTCAATATTATAAAATGCTTTTTAATTACCCGGATTGTCCCAATAATAATTTTAAATATATCTAATTATTCAGAATTAATGGATTAATTAATATTAAGTATACATGAAATTAAATGAGTTTCGTTCTAATTTTAGGATGGAGAAATCATAGAAAAAAATACTGATTGGATATACGAATGGAGTTCACGCCCTGACCAAGTACCGCCAAAGTACGTGACAAAATTGCATATAATTTGACAAATATTAGATATTAAATTATGTTGGCTGTAATGAAAAGTATGACTTTGTTAAATGAAAATAAATACATCTCTTATAGACACTGTTCGAGATAATTAACATTAGTGAAACAAATCTCTAATGTGAAAGACTTGGTTAAGAAAATATAAATATGAATAGACCTATGCACTTATTACATTTAGAACATGATAAAAGTAAATTCAAGTGATGTATGAGACGCATATTTTGGTTTTAGGCTTTGGAAGTTTAAACACCCACTGGGAATGACAAAACGGAAAACATATAGTATCCGCACAGCAAAAGTTGGCAAAAGTGGTCTCTTTTCAAAAGAAGTTCTTTATACACTTATTCTCACGAATGTTTTATCTGTTCTTATTGGAACGGGCCTAGGGTGAGTTTAATCGATGATATGTTCAAAAAATCAATTTGAAAAATATACTCTCTGATTAATTATCGTACTAATACCATTTTATGTTATCATTAACACTATTATTATCAGATTGGATCTTGCTCATTTTTTACGTCACGTTTCATTTTTGTTAGTGTCCATAGCAGAATATAAAACTGTGTTGAATTCTAGATTTTGGCTGACTAGGCGAGGATTGGTCAGTTCACGCTACAACTTCTGAATGGACAAATAAAAATTTTCAAATCTGAAGATGTTATCCGACTTGCATAATATAAGGGACATAAACGAAAAATTGATGACAGTGGAAAGACTGATTTATCGGAGGAAAGCCGAGAGCCCGAAAAGCAACTTTTCTTACTACAAAAACCTCTTTAACCTGCAAATTTCCAATACCTCTTCCTAACCATTTTTTTCAAATCTTGTTACTCTATTAGAAAATTATTACAGCTACATCTGACGTAATTTTGTAAAAGCTATGCAATTATTAGTATTTTTGATCCGCAGAAGAATTTCATTCGTTTGTATATAGGCACATATACAATATTTGTTCGATAAGATGAACTTGATTGAAGTTCATCTCGGGAAGTAGTCTGACATTCGTGGCGATTTTATACTATTTCTAACACGTTTCTACTTCATAGTCTGTAATTTTGAATTTTTCTAATTTTATAACAATCTTGAATAGCAGTCCAGTGAATTTCTCAACCGAATGTTTGCGTGTACGACTGATATTGATAACAGATAAATGATATATACATTGAATAAAGTAATCCAGATACGATTTTAATATATTAAATAAAATAATATTATCATAAATGATTGTATATGACGCAAATTTTATGTGAATATTAAAGCTATGTGATTTATCAACTGTCTGAAAAAGTACTGACTATTATTATATGCATC
>JABFPQ010000727.1:0-10373 GCA_022817265.1 Masnerella sp. ZL-2020
GAATATCTAAAATTGATGATTTGAATTGTAATTTGAAAAGATCAAATTAAAAATACCAAAAATATGGTTTCCTTCCAAAAATGATAATTTTTTTAATTTTAAAATACATTATTCAAATACCAACTTTTACAATTTCATTAAAAATTTGATTTTTCGACATTACTCCATGAAATCCCTAAAAATTTATTGAACTTTTTCGAAATTTATATAAATAGGTTTCCAAAAAATGAAATTTTTAATCTAATTTTGAAATTTTACTTTTCAAAATGACTTTATAAAAAAAATTTTAAATTCAAATTAATAATTTTTTTGATTTACGAAATAAATTAATAAAATACAATTTTTTGCAATTTCATTAAAACCTTAAAATTTTGAAATTCCTATCTAGAATTCTCTAAAACTTAAATTTAAAATTCAAAATTATTTTCCAAAAAATGTCCCTTGATATTGGATTCTACACTGAAAAAAGCATTTTTTTGCGCGTGGCCTGCAGGAGCTGGATGTGGAAGCTGCCAGCAGGTGGCAGGTTGGCTGCGTATCGATTTCTTACAAATCCAGCTGGGTTTGTGCTCGGGATCTGCACATGCAACAATCTTGGTATCGCGTAACTAAATTCATTGACGAATTGGGCGTCGCGGCGTCACGCGTGACTCGGTCTTACAGGCCCGTTTTTACATCGCGACCGAGCAACAAGTTCCCCGTCCGAAATTCCGCGTCAATAGCGCCGGATAAAAGGGAGGGGCGCGAGTCGACAGACGCCGAGCCGACGTCCCGCCAATTGGATATGCATATTTTAATTGAACGTTGCTCCAATGACGACGTTGCAAACGGCTCGAATTTCATGGAATCAATTTTAATAAGATGTATTTTTTGGATATCATGGAATTTTATCCAATATGAATTCGTGTCTTTTAAATAAAATTTAAAAATAAAAATATTTCTCATATCTTTTTCTTTAAAAATACTTGATGAACATTGCGCATTGCTCATTTCTCATACATATTTTTCATTTAAAATTATTTCATGATCATAACTCATTGATAATTTTTTAATAAAAAAAATTTTTATACTAATGATTACTCAGCAAATATTCCTCATTCATCATTTTTAAGTGAATTTTGTCGATGATCATGACTCATTTCTCATTTTTCATATAATATTCTTCATTTGACATTTTTTCATGATTTTAACTCACTCATTCTTTCGTCGATTATTTATTAGTAATGAGTATTAAGAAAATATTCCTCACGAAGCGTTTTTAGTTGAAATATGTCGATACTCATTAATTACTCATTGCTCATTTCTCATACAATTTTTCATTTAAAATTACTCCATGATCATAACTCACCAACAAACTCGCCGATTATTTATTAATAATGAGTACTCAGGAAATATGTGTCATTAATCATATCTCGACGAAATTAAAAAGGATCATTACTCATTGCTCATTTCTCATAAAATATTTGTTGTTAAACATTAATTCATGATTCTAGCTCATCAGTAGACTCATCGAATATTGGTAAATAACGAATACTCATGAAATACTTCTTATTAATTATGTTTTGATGAAAATACTTGATGATCATTGCTCATTTCTCATGACTCATATGATACTGTATATTTAACATTATTTCATGATGCTAACTCATTAATAAACTCATCGATTATTTGTTCATAATAAGCACTCATGAAATATTTCTCATGAATCATGTCTCGATGAAATTACTTAGTCAGAATTGCTCATTTCTCATTGCTCATATAATATTCTTCGTTTAAGATTTGTTCTTGAACATAACTCATTAATTAATCCGTTGATTTTGTTGAAAAATTCTTAATGATCATTGCTAAATTAGCAATGATCATTTTATAAAATATTCTTAATGAAAACTTATATTTAATGATCATACCTCATTCGTGCTACGATCATAAGTTACAAAACAATTAATTTTCATAATTCTCATAAAAATAATAATTCAAAATAAATTCTACAAAAATTAACAAAAAATATTCCACTAAATGCTTTCAATCAAAATCACATTTTCTGAAAACATTTCACATCAATTGTCAAAAAACTTCCATCCCTTGAATAATGAACCCAACCAGACGATTAGAATCAGCGAAAACAAATTTGTTATCGGAGCAGTATGACTCGGGCGATAATTTAAAAAAATGACGCTCTCTCGAAAAGTTTTTCTTTTAACAAAATAGTTTTGTGTTGAACTTTCGACTTTACGGACTTCTTCCCTTATACTTCCGTTTTATGACGGTACAAGTTTTTGTTACAGAAAATTGAAGTGAAGTTCCATAAGAGTGAAAAAGAGCCAGCGCGCGAGAAAAGAAAGGGAAGTTTGTTTGCAATTATTGTAAATAAAGCATTTATTTCTTGGAACTGAGTTGCTGAATCTAGGTTACTTTAGAAAAAGTTTCTAACTGAATATATCGAGAGTGTCCAATCAAAATTTTTTGTCAATTATGTTTATTTAAGTGAAAAAAATCGAAAACGTAAAATTAACACATAAAATTAACATAAAAAATCACATAATATTTTCAGTTAATCATTGTAATTGATTAAAATACAAAATATATTAAAATTATACAAATTATAAATTTTTGGAAGAACAAACTTTTTTTCTATAAACAATTTGCATTCAACATTATCAAAATGAGATAATAATACTAAAATCAACTTTTAATTAAATTAAATTCCTAAATTTAATTAATTAACGAAATCGCAATAAACGAAATATGAGTCGTAAGAGTAATTCGAAATGTTAATTAACTTTGTTCTCCATGAAATACATTTTTGTCTATGCAAGTTGTATTACGGTGTAAGTTGCACGCTTAATTCTGGTTAACTCCCTTAAATAGGGAGTGCGAACAAAAGCCCTGGGGGAAGTCGCACTCGACCAGGTTTTGACCTCGAATTTGGAATGGCTGTCCCCGAAATTGCTCGAGAGTCAAATCCTGCTCGCTGCAACTCTGTTGTTGTTCGCTGGCACATTTTTCAGCTCGCTGACAGTGACAAATTAATGCCAAAGAGATCGAACCAATAGAGAATTACTTAGAGAATTACTTAGAGAATTATAATTTCCATTTTTGTGTTTTTTTCACGATTTCTGTTAAATAAAATAATTGCAAGTCCAAATTCTCAAGATTAAAAACTTTCGAAATTGAATTTATGACAGACTGCAAATGGTTTTGGATATTAAATTCCAGCGAGTTGGTTTTCTATTCGCGAAGAATGCGTCTCGTTAAAAGTCTGATCGAAAAATGCGGCGCCTGTGACCGAGCGCTTTTCATAATCCGCGGAAAATAACTCGGATACGGCGATGCGCGATCGACGCGCCGATCACAGGCGCGACGTCGCGAGCAAAGGTTGCGATCAATTCGCACTCCGGACAATTAAAGGTTGCGTTCGCTGACGCAAACAACGACCTGCAAATTGACCCAGCTTATTTTCAGATCACCCAATTTATGTCTCATTGCATTATCTCCTTCAATTTTACAGCGGTTCGAATGCAAATACTCGATTGTAATCTATTCCGAACGATTTTTCTTCGACAGTATTTTTTTGACGTGATTGCTGAAATTAAGGATGTGCTGTTTTTAGAAAAGGATTCTGGAATTAGAAGTAATCTATAATTTATCAAAATTGGTTGATGATCATTGCTGATTTTTTTAATGAGCCATGAGAATTTGCAGAAAGTTTGTAATCATGATTACGTATGATTTATTTCAAAAGATCATTGATCATTAATTATTTCTATAATTATTATTTCAAGATCATTTCTCATAACATATTTTCTATTAATGATTACTCAGAAATCATTTCTCAATGATCATTGCTCATGGATTATATCTATATTCATGTTTAAACATCATTTTTCATTAATTAATTTTCGTTAAACTTTTTCCTGATCATTACATATTGAATATCTTTAATTAATGATTACTCATAAATCATTTCTCATTGATCATTGCTCACGGATTATACTTATAATCATTTTTCAATGATCATCACTCATTATTTTTTTTCTTTGAATTTTTTTCGTAATTATTACGCATTGATTATCTTCCATTGACGAATACTTATAAATCATTTCTCATAGATCATTGCTCATTGATTATTACTGATATACACTGCTTTCCATTAATATATTTTCTCATAATGAATTTTTCATAGCTCATTTCTCATTTCTTATTTCTCAAGTTATTATCTTGATTTCGTAGACGGCGAGCCGCAGATTTTCGTCAAAAGTGTCCTGAAATGAGAGACTTGCTTTTCGCCGTGTAATGTTAGAAGTTCTTCTACTAAACTTTTCGGATAAGCTCTAATGATTTTTATCAACTGTCGTCTGGAATTCTTGGATTTTCTTAACGCATTTTAAGAAATAACAAAAATGATGAAAAATAGCATTCTTAAAAGACAAAAATTAAATGTTATTCTTCAATCTCCAACTCGAAAAAAAGAAATTTTTAAAAAATTGTAATTTCTTGAGTTTCAGATAATAAATTTCATTACACTTTGATATTTGTTAATAATCTTGAAAATTGTTCATTGCATTTTTTAGTTAAATAAATAATATTATTGATTCGATAATAGAAAATGTTTAACTTTATTTTCAGTGACATTTTGTTCTACAATGTCACTGAAAATTGAATACGCCGAAAGCAAATCGGAGATTATTATATCTTCGAATGGAAACCATTTTTTGAAGCATCGGGTTTACATCGTCGGAGCCAAAACAAATGTTTTTTGTTTGCAAACGACCAGACTATCGATCCCAGTGCTGTTTCACAGGGATAAATATTTTATCGCAAATCACGCGATTTTGCCAAAAATCTGTAACATTGACGCGTGTCTATTTTTATTTCACCATCATTTGTTTGATTGATATTTTCTACTTGTATTCGCGAAAAAACGAACGGCATGATTTCGTTTCGTTTATTTCTATTTACCTTTACGAATATCAAATTCGTGTAATGTGCAGTTACATTTTTTCTATGTATGATTTCAAATTAACGAAACAAATTTTATTTTTTTAATCAAATATTTCTTATTAAACGTTTTTCGTCGATTAATTCTCAGATTCCATTTTTCTTTTAGCATTTCTCATAAAGCTGTTCTCATTAATCATTTCTTATAAATCTTTTCTCATTGTTCATTTCTCATAAAGCTTTTCTGATTGCTCATTTCTCACAAAGCTTTTCTCATTGATAATTTCTCATAAAGCTTATCTTATTGATCATTTCTCATAAAGTTTTTTCATCGATCAGTTCTCATAAAGCTTTCTCATTGTTCACTTCTAATAAAATTTTTCTGATTGATCATTTCTCATAAAGCTTTCTCGTTGATCATTTCTCATAAAGTTTTTCTCATTGATCATTTCTCATAAAACTTTTCTCATTGATCATTTCTCATAAAGTTTTTCTCATTGATCATTTCTCATAAAACTTTTCTCATTGATCATTTCTCATAAAACTTTTCTCATTGATCATTTCTCGTGAAGTTTTTCCCGTTGAAGAACTTCACACAGCCATTCATAGATTGAATTTTATAGGTCATTTCTTCTAAATAATTGAATCACTCATTTTCGAAATTTTCATTAACTAATCTTATCAAGTGTTAATAATTTTTAATGATAATTATAAAATTGACTCGCTCTAATTTATTATCCAGGAACATCACCTAATTATAATCAGAAGATTAATTTACTCGCAACGTTTAATAAATGAAACAATCTCGCAGCCGCGAAATCGATTATCGAGGAGGCGACTCCTGAAATGCATCTCATCGATTGGATTTTTGCGCGGGATGAGCGAATAAAAGACTCCGTCAAATATAATTTAGACGCTCTACATTTCGTTCATGAATTTTAAGATCAGACATTTGAAGTTCAAAGGTATTTTAAGAGCGACTGTCTAATTAATTGACGCGCGGATCCTTTGAATTCTTAAGAAATCCGCCACGTTCGTATGGATTAAAACGTGTGACGTCATCGCGACGGAAATGTAACCGCGAAATTATTTGCGAATTGTAAAAGATTTGTTGATGAAAATAGATTTTTTTAGGTTAATTCCATTTTGAAAATGTTTTTTATAATTCAAAAAATTGTTGATGATTATTAATAATCATTATTATGAGAAATGAGTAATAAAGTATTTTTAGCGAATATTTATGAGGAAGAAATGATCACTGAAAATTATCAACGAAAAAAATCTGCGAGAAAGGAATTATGAGAAATGATACATGAGAAATCATCTGTGAAAAATAATCTGTGAGAAATGGTCTGTGAGAAATGATTCATCAGAAATGTTCTAAGAGAAATGATCCATGAGAAATGATCCATGAGAAATGAGCTGTGAGAAACGATACATGAGAAATGATCTTTTAAAAATAATCTAATAAAAATGGTCTGTGAGAAATGATTTGTGAAATGATATATGAGAAATCATTTGTGAGAAATTATCAAAAATAATAATTAATGACATTTTAATATTAGAAATGGGTCGAAAAAATTTGTAATGAGCATATTATCAGTTCAAAAACGAAACGGAAATTGGTGCTCAATGATCATTGAGTGTCTATTACGAATATAAAGAATATAAATGTGGAGTGCGATTACATAATTGATTGCTCGTAAAAGTATTCTTATTAGAATAGCCCGCGGATTATTGATGTGCCCTGGTCAAATATAGGTCGTCGTTTAAAAATATTCTTCTGATTCAACAATAGCAGATTTTGAAAAATGAGATTAAAGAGAATTTGAGCCATAAAATATCAGTTATGAAAATTTAGTATTTGATGGTGAAAAATAAAAAATGAGTGCTCATTAATGAGACACCAGTCATGCGTAATGAGTAATGAGAATTTGGTTGATTCAATAAGCAATGTTATTTTTTTCAAAATACAATGGATTTTGGAAATAGAAATATTTGTGATTTAAGAAACTAAAATTAGTAATAAAAAATGATTTATGCGCAATGAGACTATGAGACAATATTTATAATTATAGTTATTATTAGAAAAAACACTAAAAGATACTTATTTTTGCTAACAGTTCAGAAAAACAAGAAGAATTACATCAAAGATGCTGAAAATTTGAATTTGAACGCTAAAGTCGATTTGATATCTAACAAAAGCAAAACTTGAGAATAACATGCGTATGGTCCAATTGTAACCTGGCGAATGTAACGGTGGCGCATAATATTTGGCGTATTTTTATGCAAATCTTGTTTCGCACGTTGCAACGAAATTGACCATCTCGGAAAATACGTTCTTTTCTTATATAACACGCGATGTCGCTTTCGAAAGCAAAGGAAATTCTGGATTGTGGCATCTTTGCTTCTTTTGTTGATTTTGGTTCGATTGGCTCAGCAAACGAAATTAAATGAAATAATCTTCATCATTTTCTCTTCGATAAGATGATGATGATTTTCTCTTCTCATCATTTTCTTATTTATCATTTTTCATTTCTCTTTTCTCATTTTTCGTCGAGAATTTCTCATTAACCATTTCTCATAGATCATTGCTCATTAATGATTCCTCAGAAAATCATTCTCATAGATCATTTGCTACACATTTTGCCATCAATCTCACTCAATCTCAATCCTCATAGATAATTTCTCATTTATAACTCATCATCACAAGATGAGTCATTTCTCAATGATCAATTCTCGCTGATCAGTATTCAATCATTAACTCATTTCCAATTAATCACAGATCATTTCTCATAGTTTATGTGACTATGAGGTTACAGATTCAATTCTCATAGATGATTTCTCATTGATCATTACTCATTGCCAATTAATCACAGATCATTTCTCATAGTTTATGTGACTATGAGGCCACAGATTCAATTCTCATAGATGATTTCTCATTGATCATTACTCATTGCCAATTAATCACAGATCATTTCTCATAGTTTATGAGACTATGAGAAACTCACTATCCATCATTTATATCTTTTAAATAAAACCTAACCTCAAAATAACCTTAAGACATAAGTTCCCAATACATTACTATGAGAAACGAAACGCTTCCCACAGAAGATATTACAGCGGACAAAATGAATGATTTAGATCGTTTAACTATATGTATAACGTCGTATATTAAATAAGCCGGAGCGCCCCTTCGTTTGCCGCAAGTACAAACTCAATTCGATTGAGGCGGTAAAAATTGGTCGGCGGACGAGCGGGGGGTAACAATTGACCGTACGCACTTGAGGGAATAACAAGTCTCTTCCGCTGACAATCGTGCATGCGGCCAATTTGTGCGCCACGCTGATTTAGATGTCACAGACGGTCCGCGGCCGCCCGATCAAACTGTTGACGCAGCGATGCGCCATTACGCCTAATGTTTTGGTAACAGCAATTGCGCGCTAAGTGTTAACGACGAAAACAAATCTTAAAGATCTGTTTCGTCAATTGGTTCGTTGATGATAGTTTTGGCGTATGAGGTTCTCACGCGAATCATGAAATTATTTTGATTTTGTAGGAGAAATTTGTCATGAGTTTTATAGAAAATCATTATGCGAAATCATTATGAGATTTTGAGTAATCATCATGAGTTCTATGAGGAATCGTTATGACTTGAATGAGAAATCATTATGTTTTCTATGAGCAATCATTGATACTTAAATGAGAAATCATTATGTTTTCTATGAGGAACCATTGATACCTCAATGAGAAATCGTTATACTATCTATGAGGAATCATTGTGACTTCAATGAGAAATCATTATGATTTCTATAAGGAGTCATTACGATTTATATGAGAAATCATTGTAACTTGTATGAGAAATTATGATATCAATAAGAAATATTATCATTGACAATTTGTTGATGAAAAATAACATGAGTATAATCAGAAATGAGCATTTCATTCCTCATCAAATGAGTTGATGAGGAATCATTAATGAGAATGATGGACGAGATACAAAAATTGAAAAACTATTAATGAGTAGTCACTAATGAGAAATCGAGAAGAGAATTGGTCCATCAGAAATCATTACTAAGAAATGATCAAGGAATGATAATCAATGAGAATTGATCGATGAGAAATCATTACTGAGAAATGATTGAGGAATAATAATCAATGAGATAATATCAAAGAGAATTGGTTGATGAGAAATCATTACTGAGAATGATTGAGGAATAATAGTAAATGAGAAAACATTAATCAGAATTATTTGATAAGAAATCATTAATGAGAAAATTATCATCTAGAATTGGTCGATGAGAAATCATTTTTTTGAGAAATGATCCAGGAATAATCATCAATGAGAAATGATCGACGAGGAAACATTACAGAGAACTGATTGAGGAATAATAATAATTGAAAAATTATCAATGAGAAAATCTCAATGAGAAATGATCTATGAGAAATCATTAATGAGAAACGATCGAGGAATAATGATTAATGAGAAATCATGAATGAGAAATGATCTAGGAATAATGATTACTGAGAAATAACGAATGAAATATAATTAATGAGAAATAATTATTAACAAAAAATCAAAGTGAACAAAATTGACACGAAAGGCCTGATGTTAGATCCGGCATATATTTTTATAGTAGGGAACTCTGCGTTCCAGATTATGACGTAAGTAATCTGAGTCGCAGAATACGAGTGGGGACGTTTTAATTCGAGTGACTTTTATTTCGGTCAGACAGAGGCAAAGGAAATTGATATTCACGACAAAGTAATTGGTATTTCTGGGTCCAAATTGATCAAGTGAAAGGTCACTTGAAATTTTCAGCGAAGCCATGACAATTTACTTCATTCTTCATTAAGATCACAATTGAATTTTGATCAATCACGCCGAACGCGCATTTTTGCGAATTGCCCTGGCTTTAATAAATGACTTTCATGTGCAATCCCGCGAATTATTGCATGCGAAGTAAATAACATTATCAGAGGCGTGAATCTAATTTTAATATATATATACAATTTGATTATATATGATCTGTTACCTACGTGTATGGCGAGTTAATTAGACTTTACATTGAAATGTGTACAATGGCTGCTATGTTCCAAACTGTAACATTAACTTTACATTCTATAATAATGATATTGTCATTTATTGAATAATGCTTTATCATAATTATTTTCCACGAGCATTGTGTCGGGACACAATTAGTCATGTTTTGCTTACCATTTTGCTGGCATTTTTCGAAATATTAATTACTGCACTTCTCATTACTGTTTGTAATGAAAATAAAATTAACGTATTCAATATGTGAACAAATTGAAAACTGATCAATTTCTGAAAAATTATAAATTTTGCACTGTAAATGAGAATTTATAAATAAGACATAATCGATGAGAATTAATGAATAAAAAATTTTAAAATTTTTTATTTTAATTAAAAA
>JABFPQ010000728.1:0-10373 GCA_022817265.1 Masnerella sp. ZL-2020
CTAGCCTTAAATGTTTTCAGATAAATTATATATAAAGATCACTCTAGACTATAAGAAATGCTTGCCAAACTAACTTAGAAAACAACGAAGATCTTAAATTTTCATGTAAATTATTTGTTTCGACTTTTTTCAGTACTCTTAGTAGTCCAAGAAAAAAATTAGAAGAAGGATATACAAATGTGCATAAAAAAGACCATTTTGAGGAAGAAAATATCAAGAAACTTTCACTGGACGATTGCCATAATAAGGAAAATGATAAAGTTGATGCTTCTTCGCAAAAAGTCGAAGATAATGCAGTTTCCATTGAGTCATATGAATTACCTCGAACTTCACATAGTACTACTGCAGTTCCAGATAATACAATTGAAACTAGCAATTTAAAACTAAAATCAACTTCACCTGTAAGGAATAAACCTGTTGTGCCTAAACATCGTTTAGGTGTAGTACCTAAGTAAGTTTTCTTTCACGAAATAATGCAAAATGCAAGTCAAAAGTTTTATTGTAAAATATTGTTTTATAGATATAATAAAATAAACATTTGTTATTATAGGTATCTAATAGAACGAAAAGAAGCTTTGTTAAAAGAAAAGCAAGAAAAAGAAGCTGAACTGACACAACCACCATGTCCTGAAGGTCACATACTATTACCAGATCAAGAACGTAAAGAGACCTTAAATATGCTCAAGAAAAGTAAGCCTAACTTACATAAATGTAACTCTACATTGAATTGCATAATTTATGTAAATCATATACAGCAAAATTAATTTTTGTAATTTTTTGAGCAAATACACCAAAAATATAATATTCAGGATATTTTTTCATAAAATTAACCAAAGTATCACTATTTTCAATGTAAACGATTTACATAAATTACGCAGCAAAAAATTCAGTTAGATTTACATAAAATTTACATAAATCTGTTTACATAAGATTTATGTAAATGTTGTGTAAACGTGATTATCAGGGAATATTTTAAATCATCTATATAATAAAATTATAGAACATATATAAAATTACTTTCATAACATTATTTGTACTAATTGCAATGTTTTTTCAAAGGTTACCAAGACTGCATTAACGAACTGAACAGACTTCCGATAAGATCAGACACTTTGCGAGCACATCAAAAGAAGATGGAACTAGAGAAAAAGTTGAACAAATTAGAAGAGGGCATCAAAGTATTTTCCAGACCAAAAGTGTTTGTCAAAGTTGAATCATGACTAAAGGACAAGTCTTGGGACAGTTTTCGTTTCTCTTTTGAGGACATCTGAGAAACGCAAAATACATTTCAATCTATTTTTATTAAACATACTCTTTTGTACAGTATTCTAGTATCACACATGTTTATACTTTGATCTGTAAATAACAACGACTGCAAGGTCTAAAAACAAGTAAATGCAATGAACTCATTGAAAACTGTGTTATGTATAAATTCATGGAAGTTCCTAGAATAAAAACAGATGTCGAGTGAATTTTACTTATTGACAATGTGAATAAATCCTTCAGCGTCAAAATAAACGTCGTTTGATTTGAAGTACATGATTTCGTTTTTGAACCAGTCTTGGTAATTGAATTCTGGGAATAAGATGGATATCTCTCTTTTGGTTGATTCTTCAGAGTCTAAAAACCATAAACAAATTTGTAAAATCATAAAATATGTGAAATTGAGAAAGGATAAATTTTTACTACCTGAACCATGAGCTGCGTTTCTGGTATCAGACAGTCCATATAAACCCCTTATACTTTCAGGAGCTGTAAATTGAGCTTGGTATGATTTTGTTGGTCCCAGCAATGTTCTCCATCGAAGAATCGCATTTTCTCCAGCTAAAATGTGCATATCTGAAGGGCCACTGCACATGAAAGTAATCAGCCTGTTGTAAAAAAATTTGTCCTTGTGTTCATTATAAAACCCTTCAGCCTCCTTTAGAGTAATTATTTTTCTTTTAGATCTGACTACCTTAAAATCATTTTCTAGGATTTTTTCTCGTATTTTCTATAAACATTGAAAGAAATAGTATTAATTAATATAACAAACTATATTGATGTTGATTTTTGGTTAATGAATAATACATAATTTCAAAAACAATACTTGTAAAAAAAATGGAGATTTCACTATGTGAGGTTTGATGATAGCAAGTGTCAGTTGGAAATTCGTTTTTTTGTCGATCTGAAAATCAGAATTACTGTTTTATATCTTTAATTAAATGTGATTCATTTAATTCTTTCGAATAAATCATTATTATTAAAAATCAGAAACAATTGCACATGAACGTAAATCAATAATTACATCTCATGTTTAAACAATTTAATATTAAAAATGCAATTCTTTGAAAAATAGGCAATGTAATATTTACTAAATAAAATATTGGAAATTGATTAAAAAACAAGTATTTATACATATCTATTTGAATGAAATATTGTTAGATAAATGTTTTAAATTAACTTACTCCTTTCATAGTCCTCATTTAATAATATCCTAATTACGTTCCACATTGAACTGAATTGAATCATATAATTAATTAAAAAATTAGAATCTTTTTATATTTGCATCTATCACATGTAACTTGGTTATGTTCTTACTCCATTATCATATCATTTTGACAACTCAAACGGTTTGGATTTAAACTGTCATTTTAAATGAGCTAAAGTCAAAATGGTTGAACAATATTGAAGATCACAATTTATATTATTAATAATTAGCTCTCACTCGACAATATACCTCATGTCAATTCCAAAAATTTTGAATTTTATTGTCAAAAATATATAATCTGCGCCTGCGCACAATGAACCAATTTAAAAATATCAAATTCCCTAAAACTGATTTTTTTATTTTTGTGTAAATAAACAATAACATTTTTAAATTGTTTCTATTGTGTGAAATATATATATTTTTTTATCAAAGTTGAATAAATAAAAAAATGCATTTTTTGTGTTCGAAATAGAAATAGAAACATTTTTGTCTGTCACGTTGGCAACTCGTGTTAATTTCAAATCGTGTTGATTCTTGAAAGGCAACATCCAGTAAGTTAAATGTTTTTGGATTTACCTTTTTTTACATCGTTGAATTTTAGAATTCGAAATTCGAAATTGGTTTTTTACTGATTCAAGTAAAGTCCAGCTGTGGTATTCAAGACACGTCAAGTATTTTGTTTATTTGTCCAAGCTGATCGTACGTTAAATCTAACCTAAAAATGAACGCCAAAGGGGCGAAAAAGGCGCCGAAAAAGAAAACTAATGGGTATCAAATGGCAGAGCCCATCAAAAAGGGTGAAATTTTGACTGACCTCAAAAAAAATCGATGGATTATTGGGAGTTCGATTGGTGTCGGTGGTTTCGGAGAAATTTATGAGGGTAAATATTTTTCAAATTTTTATTTTTAAATTCGGAACTTTGTTTATTTACATAATTTGAATAATATCCACTTATTTAATTAAATTTATTATTTGTCTTATTAATAACATATCATAGTAGTATTGGATTAAAAATAGTTTATAAATATGTTGACAAATGTTTCCACAAACCTGTCATTTTTAAGTATTTCTTAGAATGTAATTTTTCAAAATATTACAGCTGCTTTATATAAAGATAAAACTCCAAAGGAATATCCAGCAGTTATCAAAATCGTGAGTGTTCAATTTGAATTAATTAATAAATAATAATTTCTGTACATTAACTACAAAAATGAGTAATGTTGCCATTTTTAGGAACCACATGGAAATGGACCATTGTTTGTAGAAATGCACTTCTACATGAGAAATGCCAACCCTGATGAAAGTATGTTTTATTTTGCGCCATCAAAAAATATTTATTAAACTTTATAAAATTAAACTTATTATTTATACTAATTTATAAAACAATTGGCTATAGTTGAAGCTTGGAGGAAAAAAAAGAAGTTGTCAAATCTTGGAATGCCCAAATTTCTTGGTTCTGGAAGTCATGAATATAATGGTACAAAGTACAGATTTTTGGTGGTAGAGCGGTATGGAACTGACCTGTGGAAATTGTTCAATGAGAATGGTCGATGTTTTCCAGAACATACTGTATACAATGTTGCACTTCAAGTTGTAAGATATTTTTTATACTAAAATTTGTTCTTCAATTAAATTTAAACATAATTTAGAGATACCAATTAATGATAATCCTATTTTTAGGTTGATGTTCTAGAGTTTATTCACAATAAAAAATATATACATGGAGATATCAAAGGAGGTAACTTACTTCTTGATTTAAAGTCTCCAAAAGAAATTTACCTCGTAGATTTTGGACTTGCTTGTCATTACACGACTAAAGATGAATACAAACCAGATCCTAGAAAAGCTCATGATGGAACTCCTGAATATACAAGTAGAGATGCTCATAATGGAGGTATTCAGTCTATTTTTTAATGAAAAAATTAAATAAACATTTAAACTGCAATTACATATTATACTGAATATTTTCATCTATTTAAATAGTTCCCACAATGAGAGGTGACATGGAAATTCTTGGTTACAATATAGTTCAATGGCTCTGTGGAACTCTGCCTTGGGAAAAAGATATGAAAGATCCGACCAAAGTTCAAAAGCAAAAGGAAGAAGCATTCAAAAAGTTAGACGATTTTCTCAACAAATGTTTCCAGAACTCTGTTCCAGATACAATCACACAGTTCATGAAACTGATCAAAGATCTGAAATACCAAGAAGTGCCAGCTTATGACAAGTTCAGGGATATTCTGATCAAAGGGTTGCAACGGTTAAAGAAAGAGCCTTATGGCAAATTGGAGTTCAAGGGAAGTGATAAGCCCAATAAGATGGAGAAAGAAAAAGAAAAGAAAAAAGGAAAAGTTGAAAAGACGCTGAGGGTCGATGTCATTCGGGTTCCCACGAAGAAGGACAACAATTTGGACGTCAGTGTAAACACACTTGTGAATGAGAAGTTTGAGTCAGGTGCTGCGGCGATCAATCATTTGCTGGATAATGTAGACTTTGACTCTGATTCAGAATATGATATTCAAATTAAGAAGAGAAGAAAGAAGGTAGAAAAGTCAACTGAGACTGATACTCCTGTGAAGAAGAGACAAGGTCGCAAGAAAAAAGCAGAATCAGGTTCAGAAGATGAACACGAAGTTAGTAGACATTTTACAAAACTATCAAAATCATTTTTTTATCAAAGACATTTTACAAAACTATCGAACTCTGTACATTTACTTGTAAATTATCTTGAAAGGGAAAATCCCGTTGATAAATAAATAAATAAAATCAAATTGCTTTGATTTATATTTATTTTTTTAATAAATAAACGAATATTTGCTTAAAATTGTAATTAGAGTGAATGCACCAATGAATGAACACTTAAGAATCAGCACCAGTGAATGAACGCTCATTTGAATAACTGTCTCTCAAGTATAATGTTCATTCACTGGTACGTGTTCATTCACTGGAACACTTACCCTATAACTTTGTATTTATAAATACAAAAACAGTAAAAAATTTATATTTGTGCCATTTATAAAATCAAATTACTTGAATTAAAGGAGGATGAAATTTCATTATTTTTGTTTTATTTTAAAGGGTACACCAAAAAGGGTTCGAGGTCGACAGATGAGAGCTGCTGTAGCAGTTAAAACAACACCTCGAAGAACACCTAAATCCAAGCCCAAATATGTTGATGATTCGGATGACATGTTTGACGAATAGACACAAGTGATATTTAATTTGTTACATTGTTTTTCTGTCTAATTTAAGTGAAAATTTCATTAGATCATTTTGCTAACTATAATTATATAATAATAATACTTTTAGACGGCATAATTTGTAATTTCCATTTAATAAACCTTTTCATAAAAACAAATTTCTTTATTTGACAATCCTAAAAAATTTATTTTTAAAGCTCATTATTTAAAATTTCGATTTTCATTCATATCTTGTAAAATAACAATGAAATAACGATTTCGTCTGTAAATTCTAGACTAATACAAACTTTTTCAAGTTGGGCATCTTATTTTATATACAAGAAAATGATTGTTCATGATTTATTTACAAAAATTATTAAAAAAAACCTGTCTAAATATGATTTTTTTATTCATCTGAATGACCATTTTTTAAAAAACAAAAAAATGATTTTTTTCGTTAAAAAACATTCAGGATCGAAAGGGTTAAATAATTGTTACAAAATATTAATAAAGATATTGTCTTGAAAATTAATGTTATCTAAAGTTCATTAAAATAATAACTCTAATGATTGTTTCATAATAATAATATTTTCGTGACACCAATTACTGCCAACATACGCGACAATAATTCCAACTTTGGGATCAATTTCCAACATGGCGAATCGGCAGTGTTTGTAAATAACCTGCTTTGTTTCACATCTCGTGGCAAAAGGCAAAAACGACCGAGCTCCATTTGGTAAGAAACCAAACACGTACAACGTAATTTCATATTTGAGCATCTTCTATTGATCTTGTTATATTATAACTTTACTCTTAAATCGCGACACGTCTTCTATCTCTATTTGAAGAGTTGCATGAATTTATCGGCAAAGACGTCACTGGCCAAAAATAAACGTGATTTTCCGAAGGAAATTGTGGGCCGAATGTGAAGGAGTTTTCTCGACATGGAAAAGATAACGCAAACCGAGGTGAAATTGCCACCGCTAAGACCAAGGGATGACTTTCTTTGGGGAGATGCCAGGTTCGACCTGCCCAACTTCAAAGACCTGGAAAAATGGGGCAACAGGGTTGTCAGCAATTTACTGTATTATCAAACCAACTATTTACTTCTGGCGGTTACCCTGTTTTTGCTCGTTGGGTAATTTTTCATTCATCATTTTGATTTTATTTGCTCTTTTTACATTTCTTTGATTAAAAAAATATAAATATTGGATAATACAAATAAAAAATATTTTCTAAAGTTTCTTCACAAATTTTTGTTTCCATATTTACAGTTTTGATGTGCAATTTAGAGAGTAATTTTTTATCATATAAGACAAATGTCCCAATTTGTGACCAACAGAAAAAAAATTTTTGGTTGTATTTTATTCCTGTGAATCATTTTTAAGTTAGAACAAATAGTATAAAAATTACTAAAATAATATTTTTAACATCACATTAAAAGTCACAAATAGGTACATGGTCATTAATTGGGACCTTACCCATTACAATAATATTAATTTTTGTTTAACATTGTTTGGTTTATAATATGATTGAATTCTTAAAATATATTTATTAAAAGTAAATGATTATTTTTCAGAATTCTCCATCCTGCAAAAATGTTAATTGGCTTTATAGCAATGTCCGTTTGGATTGCAATTTTTGCATATTTTTCTATGGAAGGCAGAGCAATTCATAATTTCAAGAGAAATTACCCAGTAGCAGGCATTTCTCTAGTCATATTTGGTTGCTGTTTCGTAACTTATACACTGGGATCTATGCTGGTCTTCCTTATTGGAGTTCTTTTACCTTTTTGTGGTAAATTTTTACAATACATTTTATTAATTAATTCATTAATTTCATTGATCATAATGTATGATTAAACAAAAATTCATCATACAATAGAAAAAATCAAATAATAAATAAATAATAAAAAGAAGTAATAAAAATTTAAATATTAGTTCATTACTGATATAAAATTAAATGTTTAATAATAAGTTATAAATAACTATGTAAATTTCTTTTACAGTCATTTTTGTCCACGCTTCGCTCAGGTTGCGTAATTTTAAGAACAAGCTGGCTAATAAATTTGAAGCTGTCGGACTTAAGCAGACACCGATGGGATTATTTTTGGAAAGCCTTGGTATGGAAGCAGAACTATTAGATTAACTTCTTTGTTGGACTTGCGATTTAGCCCTCGGATACATTTTAAAACTCAAAAAGTTATAAACGCATTACTCAAGCAATAGCAAGATGTATGAAAAGTACACTACAAATCGATGCAAACACGCTATCAGATTACATTTTACATAATCATTTGCTTCGCAGTATTAACATCCAAGTTTATTCAAGTAAAAAATAATCAACGAGAAAACTATCTTTTTAATTATATTAAATATTGATCTCTCAGCACTCGATAACTTGAAGTGAGCTCATTATAGTATTTAAAGGAGATGCTTTAACTTATGTATTGAATATTAAATTTTGTATGCTCCATCATAAACGATCAATTTATTATTGTTGAATTTTGAAACGTTAAGCTTCAAAAATATGTGATATATGAAACAGATTATATGTAGTAGTTGAACAAACCTATATGTGATTGTTATTAAAAATAACTTTAACTGTAAATACACGCAGCACGAACATTTATCTCACAGAAAACGATAATGTTATGTTACTGAAGTGATTTATTCAGATTTGTTAATACAGAAATTCTACGTTTTACAAGTATATTGCTTTGTGTATTATCTAATTTATTTAATAAAAAATACTCAATTTAAATGATTGTGTTAATATTTTACATTTTATTTCTTTTATTTTGTTTTAGTACAACCTTATATTATTTCATCTTGATTATAGCAGTTTGTCATTTTACAGATGAAACGTTGATGCAATGGTACATTGAAATGGATTATCAGTTGTCAAAATTAGCGCATGTAGACTGAAACGATAAGTAAAACGTAAATATCGAAGATTTCAATAATTATCATTGCATTAACGGTCAGTACGGTCATCTAATTTTGATTTTATTTATTTTTTGAATTCATAGAGGATGCTTGACTCTGGCTTGACTCTGAGCACGTAGACGTATCTGATACAGACAGGCAAACAAAGCAAGTAGTCTGTCACTATTTCGGCCTTTTTATACTTAAGGGTGAGAATGAAAAATCGTGTTTTGTTACTGTACATGTTTGTATTTTAGAGATGTATTTATTTCTTATGAACTGTAATATATTCCAATAAATCTAACTCATTTTCCATATTCTCTTTATTTATTGTATGTGGTTCCACTTTGGTAAAAAAGCAAGATATTAACCACAGATGAAATAATGTAGATGTAGGGTTTCGAAAAATGATTTAAATCACGATTTAAATCGTGGTTTTTATTTACCTAGAGGTTTTGATATTTGATTTAAATCATAATTTACATCGGATTTTTTCGAAATCTTGTGTAGATGATTTATATAATCTTTTGGATTTAGAAAGAAATAAAGCAACTATTCCATTTTTACGGTATATTAATATTTTCATATTGTAATGTAATTTACATGTAGAACCTTACCACTATAAAGCCAACAATTTGAAAGCATGAGATTCAAATTTCAAAATTGGCAGTACATAGTGGCAGTGTATTTTCAAAATACAACGTATGCAAAATTTAGGAAGACAAAATAAAACCATATAAAAAACATTTATAAATAATTATAAAGTATCGCATAACAATATGTAAGTTCTGCGCGGTGTAATGTTTAATAAAATGGTAAGTCTAAATGATTCGAAAAAACTGTAATGGATTTACGGCTTTGAACATATAGGAGACTGAGTATTCGCATCAGTTGGACAATTTTAAATACAATTAAAAATATATTGAAGTGTGCATATGTCGAATGTATAAGCTTGTCGATCGACTATATCTTTGTAATGAAAACTGTGTTTGATGGGAATAGAACAGTATCAGCGAGGCGCGTTTTCGGTGGAATAGTGTCTATGTAAATCCTTGGAAAAGACACAGAGTACCTGTGGTCAGTCGAGGAAAATCCCATGCTGTCCATTTTTTTAATAAATTGCTGCAAATAAAAAATCAATCATAGTAAAAATTATCATTATTTTAAATGTATTGTAAAAACAATTAATGTTTCTTACTTCAACAGTGTGATTTGCCGACATAACGATTGTCTCTTTTGATCCACTTGGCAATCGAAGACATAGACGTAAAGTGGGTTCATTTTCTGAAAATTTTTATATAAATGAAAAATTCAGAACAAATTTTTAATTGTTCAATGTATGTTATGTTTAACTTACCACCAATTTCTAAGTCCTCTTCTACTTTTGCTTTCTAAAAATAAAATAATGATTCAAGTTAGACAATAAAAGTTAAAGAATAAGAATAATTTGTCAAGACTAGAATTATAAACTAATTCTACCTGAAGTTCAAGTTCTTTTTGTAATTCCTTGTTTTTCAATTCAAACTCGTCTATTCTAGACCTTTTACTTAAAATACTTGTGTTGCTACTTGCTGAACTACTAATACTACCACTTGCTTCTGCTTCAGATGTTCCTAAAAATTGTATTTGTTAAATCGCATTAAATCAAATTAATATTTGAGAAAATTAAAGTTAAATATACATATATATATTTATATATATAAACTTACTGAAATCCCTAGCTTCCATTTTCCTAGAAGTTTTTGAGCATGAAGTTTGATTCTGTAAGAGAACAAACAATTTTAGTCAAGTGTTCC
>JABFPQ010000729.1:0-10372 GCA_022817265.1 Masnerella sp. ZL-2020
GTGAGCTTAAGTCATTTAAATATATCAATTTGACTACTCTTAGAAATTTCATCGTTTAACGACCTGCTTAACCTTCTCGACTCCGGAGACTGGCGTAAAAAGGGTCCTAAGAAGTGGTACTTAGATGTTAAGAGCCCCCTAACCAAGGTCTTAGTACTTCCTACCTTCCTATTCTTTTACGTAATGGATAGGTGGGCATTCATTATCGATAACACTCCACCCTTTGTAATTACTTTTATAGTTTGTTTTATAGTCGCCTATCTTGTTGTGTCTATCGTTGGAATCTTTAGGGAAGATTTAACGAAGCTTAAAAAAGATTAAACGAGGTTGTGTAAAGATTAAATTGTTTTTATAATTCATGCATTAGTAACGTGTAGTTAAAAAAATCACAATTTATTCTTGCTGTAACGGCTACCTTAATTTTTACCTCTACCCCCCCCCCCCTATGAACCCTCTTACGGACAAAATAGAGTCTTTAATAAAGGACTATCTCCCTATAACCAACTATCAAACAGTATTTTATTACGGTAGAATAGTCGACAAGCACAGGGGCCACAGAATCAATTTGGATTCTCTAAATCCCCTTTTGTTTTGTGGCCTTCCGCCCTTCTACAAATTTAAAAGATACACAAACGAGACTCTCTACAAGGCAGCAATTGCTAAATTGAAAACAACCAAACGGTATTCTGACGTCTTGCAAATTCTCTATGATGGTTCACTTTTTTTAGATAAAGATGTAATGATACCCGTTGTAACTCTCTACGTGTACCTTCCCACCAAGAATTGTGATATTATGATAGTCTCGTATGCCCGTGAAGAGGCCAAAAAAGCCAATTTAAAAGTTTTAGAAACCATTAAACGTGAGATAGTGGAGTTTACTTGTCCCCAATTCAATATTAGGTGTATAAAGGCCACCATAGATAGTATCGATTTGTATGAAGTGAGTATTTGTCTGTTAGATTTGACTTTAATAGGCCAGGTAGTCTTTGAATTGTTTGACAACACGCACTACAAAAAGAACGAAAACGATAAAAGCGAAGAAGAAATAAATTTGTAAAGCCCCAATGGAAATCTTTGGTAACTTTAAGTCTTCTAAAAGTATAAAAGAGATTATAAAGGATGAACTAGGCGATACTTTTTCTATTAAGTATGAGGTTGAGGCTAGGCTAGGTAGGATAGTAAGCAGGGAGACATCAGACCGTTTGTACTTGCAGACCCTCACGCCCGTTGTATTGCGCAAGCTCACGCGTAAATACGTTTTTGTGCCTGGCGTTGACAAATGGGACGTTAAGCCAATGCAGGCACCCTATAAAGGTCTTCCAGTGGAACACCTAAAGGACTGTTTTAAGTATTAAATTAAAACAAAACTAAGTTTGAATTAATCATATTATTGTTATTATCTGCTTAATTTGTTAATTGCTAAATAACTAATTAACTAAACACTTTTTTGTGCAACAACAACAACAAAAAGTACAAAAAAAATTTTTTGTAAAAAAAATAGATTTAAAAAGTATAAATATTTCTTTTTCTTTTCCTTTTGTTTAAGGATAAATTTAATAAAATTTTATTATATAAAATTTTTCAAAATTGGAAAAAAAATATTTAATTTAATATATAAAGCACAGAACTGAGTGACCACCTTAAATATTCCTCATAAATCATTTTAAATGTCCCAATTTGTGACCATGTACCTATTTGTGATTTTTAATATGATAAGTTCAAAATATTAATGTTATATATAATTTTGATATAAATCTCATAAATCATTTGTTTACTATTTATGCCAACTTAAAAATCAATCACAGGAATAAAATTAATCAATTTAATACAACAAAAAATTACTTTTCTAAATTAATTGGTCAGAAATTGGTGCTTAAGAGGTCACTAAATGGGACTTTCATATTTATCTAAAAACTGCATTTTTAACGTATTCATCAATCAAACACAACAAAATTTGTATAATACAAAACTAAACAAGCTCAAAAATGTGCAAAGCTTAAAATTAAGTTTACAATAATAAATTGAGTACAACTCAAATATAATCCTGACTCATAGAAAAAGTGGGAAGAATGTGAGCAGGACACGGAGAGGAAAGAAAGCGTAGAACGTTGATGCTGAAATTCAAAATAACGGATAACCTGAAAAGTCGCCCAGGCAAAATTTCAAGTAAAAATAAATAAAAATGGTTCAACGTCAACGTGGGCGACATTTTCAGGAAAAAGCGAGGGAAACTGAAGCTTTTGCAAAAAGATAACCAAAAAAGGGTAACTGGACATTTTTTGGTTTTTTGGCCATTTTTTGAACTCTGACCATTTTTTTTAAATAGAAAATACAAGACAGACCAGGAATCGTGTATTGAAGAATAGATCGTTGTTTGTAAACAAATAGCTGAGTTGTAAATAAAGAATGAAGGTCAGCTTGGATTTACCTTGCCGAAGAATCGACCCTTTTTGTAAGCGACCGTCTTCTCCTTGTTCTCGATGATCTCCGGGATGGCGATCTCCTTCTCGTCCTTGGACATGGTCGCAGCTCTCTCGGTGAACGGTTAATGCAACGAACTCGAGCGCGTCAGCTTGCGTTGACTTTTTAGCGCGCACACGGGACGAGGGGACACCGCTTCAACTTCTCATTTGATTCGAACGCACTGCTCCGGCAACGGACGAGGATTTTTAAACCGCCCGACGAGCACCAATCGCCGCACAGACTCGATACCACATGACGTCAGGGCTGCCAACATTCGACGATAAAAAACCGCGAGTACTTGACTGTTTAGGTTTTCGTTAAGAACTTTCGACAATTCGTCACGTTGAATATTTATAACGTTTTGGTTTTTGTAATTTCAGTTTTAATCTACTTATAATTGACGTAAGAATTATGAAGATTCTGTCAATAAATTCAAATGGGATGGAATAAAGGGCTGAACTTCAAAAGTTGGGTTAGCTTTAGGAGTTGAGGAAAACTTTCACTAGTTTATAAGGAAAGTCCTTTTGAAATAAGTCTGACTTTGTTGTCTTCACCAAAGTTTATTTTGTGTTCTTTCTATGAATAACAAAAGAGGTTATATATAGCATTCGAGAAATAATTTTAAATTCTTTTCTGTTTCAGATTGTTTGATAAGAAAGAGATAGAGATTGCTTGACAATTTAAACGAGTGCATTTTGGAACGGCCACCAATAGGTTTTTTGGGTTTTTTGCCTAACTGCCTACACTGGGAAAAAAGACTGGATAACTGTTGTGAATTGCAGGGTGTTTCAACTTCGAACATTTTTAGAATGAAAATGGATTATTTAAAAACGCTTTGAATATAAGATTAACGGCGATTTTATAATAATATAGATAAATTGATTTTTTTCCGAAGTTATTTATTTATTTTATTTATTTGAACAAATAACGTCTCGAGATTAATCCGTTTCGCTGATTAAGGCATTAAAGATATAAAGGAGAAATATAAAAAAATAATAAAAAATTACATAGATAAAGCACGAATAAGTATAAAAAAATTTTATTTTTACCTAAAAGATTGCAAAATTTTTAAATTTTTAAAACTAAGGGCAAAATAAAAAAAGTCATTACACACACAGGGATTATTATTCATCAACAAATTTTATTACAGACAAGATATTCTGATAAAAAATATTACTTTACAAAGTTTGCCTTTTTTTATATGTTAATATATATTATAGGGTCAACCAGGGTAATTGTGACACTCAATTTTTTCACATTTAAATTGGAAAAAATTATAATATGTATGCCAATTCAATGTTTAAGGTTGAAACTGTTGAAAAATGATTAACAAAATGAATAAACATTATTTTTTAAGTTAAAAAATTAATGTATCACAATTACCCCATTTGACCCTACTATTATAATGGAAAATAATTTAGATAGTTTTTGGGCATTCGATCTGTGGTAAGACAGCAGCACTAATTTTTTCCATTTCTTCAGGAATCCGTTGATAAAGTGTTTTCATAGAATTCACCAAGTCTCTGATTACTTCTGTAATTTCAGTAATCGGTTTTAAGTGACAAATATTGAAAGCTTCAAAGCTGGCATCAATCTGAAAAGGAGAAAATTGTTGATCTTAAAATATATGATCTCCACTTTAAAAAAAATTATACATAGTTTGATAATAATAACCATTGGTACTGATTTCAAAGATTGGTTTTGTTCAGCCAACGCATCAAAACTCTTGAAGTATGATTTTATAGTGTGCAATTCATTATACGCAGCTCTTTCCACTTTGATCCATTTCTGGTCGTAGAAGAAAAATTTCGCCTGCATTTCTTCGGCGGTTGTTAAAACTTCCGATTTTACCATTTCAGTTTGTATCACTTCCCTTATGAGATCAGAACAATTTAAAAAATCTGCCATGTCAATCTTTTTCATCACGTTTTCCATGATGATAAAATCCCTACCAAAAAAAATTACGTAATAAATTACGTCATAATTTATGTACAAAATTACGTAACTTATTAGGTAATTAATTACGTAATTTTTTACGTAATATATTATGCCAAAATGTTACGTAATTTGTTACGTAATTTATTACGTAATTTATTACGTAATTTATTATTATTTAATTTTTATGGTTTTTTATTTTGTTCCGAAATTTATTCAATTGGATTGTATAAAATGTATTTTTATTTTAAATAAAATAATTATTTTAATGTTAAGATAAGAATCTTTTTACGGTACCAACTTTTTCACCCTTTCGATCGCAAATTTTTATATATGTGTGAAAAAAATAAATTAAATTAATTTAAATTATAAATTATATCTCAAAATACTTGCCCATCATCAAAGAATCACTTAATCATATTTTTGTTACTTTTTATTTAATTTGTTGGTTGCTAAATGAAAAAGCTTTAATTTGGGAATTCGTTTTTTCCCACCTCCAAAACGACTTCCCAAAATTGGGTTAAATTTGTTTATAAATGATGGCCATTTTTTATTGTGACATTGGTAAAAAATGAGAAAATCGTCTACTTGTTTTGGATTAAGTTTCAAATAACACAGTTTGAAGATATGAAGACTATAATACCATTACCTTCATTTTATGAATAATCATCCTTAAGAAAATAGTAGGCTTTCTAAATTTTCAAACAGTTCACGAACTGTTCGAATAGTTCAATAAAATTGAAAGTTCGAACATTTTCCAACAGTTCAATGTTCGAACATGTTCAATCTTTTCAAATGTTTATTTAAGATTGAACTTTTGGAACATTTGGCGTATTCGAATGACATTCAGTACAATTCGAGCATTTGAATTGTACTGAAAATTTGTGAACGCGTGTTCGAGTAAATGGATTATTATTTTGAAATAATAATATTTCACTCGAATGTGTGTTCGAAAACCCATTGGAAGTATACGGTACACTGAAAGGAACATTATTATTTTAAAATAATAATAATTTCACTCGAACACGCGTTTGCAAGTTCTCAGTACAATTCAAGTGCTTGAATTGTGCTGAATGCTATTCGAATACGCTAATTGAACTGTTTGAGCATTGAATTGTTGGAACATTGCACTGTTCGAACATTGCACTGTTCGAACATTGAATTGTTGGAACATTGAACTGTTGGAACATTGAACTGTTAGAACATTGAATTGTTGGAACATTGAATTGTTAGAACATTGAATTGTTGGAACATTGAACTGTTCGAACAAGTTTTTTAGCAAACCTAGAAAATAGTCATATGTAATACTGTACTGTAATGAGCACGAACCGCGCAGTAAAGAGGCACTCTCTGTACTAGTACGGTAATAGTGACCTTTTACGGCATTGTTAGTGCTCATTAAACTACCGCGTTCCGTATAGTACCCCACCCCAAAATTCCCAACCCTGTACAACTTACTTAGTTACTTTTAAATTGTAACTCACCCAGTCCTGTTAATCATTAACTACAAAATGTAAATGGGAAAATAAATATTGAAACAATTTATAATTAATATCATTAACTTTTATTACTTTTCTCAATGTTTGAACATGTAATCAAAGTTTGTTTTTTTCGCCGATCAGTTATAAAGATCTGATTTCAGAAATAGTAAAATAATTAAATATTACAATCTGTCAACTATTCTTAATTTGAACTATTAAATTAATCATAAAGAAATATATTTAATTTTGCAAATTCGCCAAGTATTTGTCCATTTCGGCCTGTCTTTTTTGTTTCAAATATCCATTCAATTTGTTTAAAGCATTTTGATGTCTTCTTCCTGTGTATCCTCGCTCTCGAAGCCTATCATCCAAACACCCTGAAAAGCAAAACCAAATTAAATATATTTGAAATTTCAAAAGTTTCAATCATTTCAGTATTGGAACTAGCAGGATAACATACAAATCCTATTATAATTTTTAAAAGTAATAAAAAAAGCAAAAAACAGCGGTCTACGCGGTAAAGCTGTCAAAAGTTTTAAGGCAATTGTTCAAAGCCCAATGTTTGTCTTACGACAAGATGAGTTTAAGGACTAAAACTTGCATGTTTTTTATCAAACAACATTTTCTTATCAAAATCTCGGTATATACAACAAAATATTTTTTGTAAAAACTGTTTATTACTTTTATATACGATTATTGTCTCAAAGATACATACAGTACAACCTCAATAACTTAGATGTATAAATGTAATTCTAAAATGTTCTTTTGGTCGTAAAGAGATGTAAGATATAAAAGTTGTTCAGGTTCTACTGTATAGATATATGTGTTTTAATAAAAATACAATGGTTGTTGTGGCTTTCTCTATAAGAGCACTGTAAGTCTTATGTAGGTTTCAAAAAACGTAGTGTTTTAAAAGAGAACGTCTTAATCGCATTTAAACATTATCAAATAAAAATGTCGCAAAATAACAGAACTAGTCTGCCATGTTTGTCTTGAATTTTAGGATCACCAACAGATTCTGCTAATCCCAATATGTTATATCAAGGGGAATATAAAATATATTCTTTACGTGTCGCGGGAGCTCCACAAAAGTGGAACTATTCGTCACCTCGGAATAAAAAGTATGCTTTCGGGCTTCGCCCTCAAGCACTTTTCATTCCTAGGCACGAAAAGTGGGACTTTTCGTGCCACTCCCGCGACACGTAAAATAACGTTCTAGGCTCGGCGCCGCTGGCGCCCTCACTAGAAATATACTATTCTCGTTAAAGCGTTTCTTTGCAAAATTGTATCTTTGCATCACCCAAAAAATATTGGTGCAACAACTGCACCACCTGGTGTAACCATTGCACCAAACACAGGGACAGCCGCTGTACTTCAATGTGGTGCAGTGGCTGCACCATAGTGGGACAACCTGTGTACTAAACTTGCGCAAGTGCTGTACCAACTCAGCAGTTGTCCCACAGTTTGGTGCAGGAGCTGCACCAAAACCAGCGCAACATTTAAACTATAATCTATGTACAACGGATTTACCATAGGTGGTGTAGCTGTTGCACTAATATTTTTTCGGTGTTGTTATCCGCAATACGCTATGTTAAGAGTCTATAGTGGCGCCGCGGTGTGACACTTGTTGTCGTGACTGAAGATACATTTTCGGGAATAAATGTAAACTGAAGCACTATAATTTTAATTTTTGTAAGATAAACTTTAATATGAATATTTAAATATAAATAATGATACTGAAAAATTCGTAATTTCATTAATTTAGATGAAATATTTTGTAAACATTAGAGATATAGGTTAGAAAATGTATCTTCAGTCATGACAATAAAGTCCATATTGGCGCTAGTATCGACTCTTAACATAGCGTATATACAAAGTTATATTTCAATTCTGTCAATAAAATGGTCCTAATCAGTTGTATATTTTTAATGGTACCAACGAGTATTACCATTTAGTAATTCATAAATTAATAGGATCATTTGAAGTTAAAGCATTAAATAGTATTTAGTAAGTGCTATCAATTAGTATTATTATAATTGTTAAAGATAATAACTGTAGTAATTAAGTTATACCAGTTACTTCCATTAACACTATTTTAACAATTACTTATACAAATTAGATGTACCAATACAATTAGAATGTTTACTACCACCAATTAGTTTTACCTACATAATTACTCAAAAAAGGAACCTGTAATTGTTATTAACAATAATTCTCATTAAATAGCTTTCAACTAAATGTAAACTAACTCTATAAACAATTAACACAACAATTCAACAAATGTTTCTTTAAATTGCGAAAATGGAGCAGACACTATAATTCATTCCTCGCTTCTTTTATATAATGCAGAACAATATATTGTAGAAAGTTCATTTCTGTTTGATGACTCATGTAAAAAGTCCATTTTTGCCATTCAATTGTAATTTGATTTACGTTTCTACTTCGGATTTCATATCCCAGCACAAGTTGAAGCAATATCTCAGTCTGGCTTTATATTTTGCGATTATGGTGCTTAGAAGAAATTTGATAGGCTCATTTATTTGAAGATTACGGCTGAAATTGAATCAACGCAACAGTCCTTTTACTCGAATATGTGATTACATTGACACAAATACATGCATCAGAAAACGTTAGATCGATCATTCAATTACGCTTTCAATTCATCTCGACATTATCTAATTGATCAAGAAAATGTAATTCATCAATTAACCTTGAAACATAGACTTGATTTAAGTAGAACGCCTTAAGATCTTGCTATGTAGAAGTGTCCTTTAATATTCTAAGCATTTTATTTATAGATTTATAACATAGAAACAGAGTGTTTTGATTACTCGTTTTTTAAATACTATTTTTGAATGAATTTTCCAGGATTTGGTTTAAATTTGGAATAAATTTGATTTGGTTTATGAATGAATGAGAGATAGTTATTTTTATGATAAAATTAATTGAGTCACATTAAATTCAATTATAGAATTTGTATAGCAAATTAACATCATTAACTTACTATTCGCATTTCGAAAAGATTTATTTCATATAAATTTAGTAAAAATGGGATAAGTGCGAATTTTGACGTCGTAATTTTTTATAGCTGCCATTTGTTTGAATTTGCAGAGAGTAAAGAAAGTATTAAGAGAGCTGTAAATTTTGTTGAATTAGTATCTCGATTTATAGTTATTGTGATGTAAATAAACTTGAAGCGTAAAATAGGGCGACGAAGAAAGTGGAACTGGGAATTACCATGGCAATAGGGATTCGGAAACGTTGGAAGTAAATTCTTCGTAACTTAGTTCGCGAAAGAAGTTACTTGAGAATGTTTCATTTATGTTTCCTTTAAAATGCTTTTCGTGCCAACATTTGCATATGAATGTAAAAATTAAATATATTTCGAAATAAATTCATTTTATACAAAGAATTAGTTATAGTAATTCGATAATATGAATTAGTAAAACTAATTCGTTAGTACCAACTAATGTTACCAATTCGTTGGTGCTAACTCGTGGTACCAATTAGTAGTACCAATTCGTTGGTACCAATTAGTAGTACCAATTCGTTGGTACCAATTAGTAGTACCCATTCGTTGGTACCAATTAGTAGTACCAATTCGTTGGTACCAATTAGTAGTACCAATTAATAGTACCCATTCGTTGGTACCAATTAGTAGTACCAATTCGTTGGTAGCAACTTGATGGTACCAACTCGTGGTACCAATTATTAGGACCAATTCGTTGGCAGCAACTCGATGGTACCAACTCGATGGTACCAACTCGATAGTACCAACTCGATAGTATCATTTGGATGGTACCAACTCGATGGTACCATTTCGATGGTAACAACTCGATGGTATTAATCTATGGTACCAATTCAATGGTACCATTTCAATGGTAGTAATTTGACGGTTCCAACTCGATGATACCAGCTCGATGGTACCAAGTCGATGATACCAACTCGATGTTACCAACTCGATGGTACCAATTTAATGGTACAAATTCGTTGGTACCATTCGATGGCACTAATTCGATGATAAACTCGTAATGGAACAAATTCGATCTTGCCTCTAACAAACTGTAACAAAACTTCCCCAACTTTTTTATTTTCCTCATTTACATACATATGTCGCATATGACAATTTCCAACTCATTATTAAAATCCAGTCAGTCTTGATAACGGTTCAATTAAACTGCTATGAACAGTACTTAACATACATTCGTCGAATCCCGGATTATAACATTTTCCTCCACGACGGGAAATTTCATGACAATTTTGCGTTACACACTTTCGGCATTCATTATGTCGAATTCACTTTGACGTCGACCCTTCATTATAAAACCACGTTTATTATGCAACAGATCGTTTCTTATGAACTCAATTTACTCGAAAACAATGCTTTAAAGTTGTTTATTGAATAATGTACGTGCTTTTATGGAAACAATACTAAATAGATTTAGATAAACGAGTGTAGTTTTAAACAATTGACCGATTCATGTTGAGATATT
>JABFPQ010000730.1:0-10369 GCA_022817265.1 Masnerella sp. ZL-2020
GAGTTTTTTAATTAATTATTTTATTGTAAATTAAACTTTGTTCAAATTACAATAAAAAATATTAATATTATGAATTATATTCAAAGCCAAATATGATTAGACAGAAGACAAAATACATACATACAAAGAAACTCCAGTGAATAAGAGGATTAACGTTCACGGTACTGACACAGGTACTGACACAGGAACACTACCAGCTGATGTGACTCACTCGACATTTCGGATAATCCATTAAGAAACATGATTCTTACAGTTTTGTGATAGTTTCATTTTTCAAACAATGAACAAATATAGATTTTATTAAGGTAGCATTAATGATAATTGAAGGCCCATACAATTTTTAAGATTAGCAATTTAAACCTTCAACTTCTGTTCGCTTGTTCTTGTGATCTAAATTACACCTTTATTTGAGGATAACTATTTAATTAGAATTGATTTATAGATACATTTGTATATCTATAAATCAATTTTTAACTATGCAACAATGAATTTTCGCGAGTTTTTAGAAAGTTTACTCCCTTATAACCGAACGAAGTGGATATTCTGAAATCAGTTTGCCACTTTCGTCTCTTCATAATACTTGAACAGTGTCGTGATGTTGAGAACCAAAATATTAAATAAATTTCGTGCTCAGCGGTACAGAAATAGTCTTCGAGAACGTAAAAAAGGTACGTTTTAATCATGTCCACGGATTCAATAGGAGAGTTTTGATGAAAATATAGCACTTTCTCGTTTGAATTACAACACTAGTAAGAAAATGTTTATCATTATTTTTCATTTCTATATTTCTTAACATATATTACAGATGACAATTATGACATTAATAATTCAAATAATTTTAATGATGAACCTATGGAAGATGAAATTAATCCTAATTATGAACCCATGGAAGAATCTTTTAATTTTTATAGTAAGGAACAAGTCGAAAATACTGATACATTTTTCGAGGAAACTTCGAGTCAAGAATATAATTGTGAGTTTGTTCAATTTAAATGCATATAATCAAAAAAAATTTTTAATAGTAAATTTGAATATACTTTTAGGTAATTTATCCTATTCTGATGATTCATTAATTGATGATTTACTCGATGAAAGCGAATTAGATGAAGATGAGGCAGATGAACAAATCACAGATATAGTTGATGACGAATATTACAGCGCTGATGAACTTGACAAAAATGATTCCGACACTAGTTTTATGTCCTCTGCCGTTAACTGCGATTTCGAAGAAATCAATGACACTGAAAACAAAGAAACTAAAGATGCTAACATTAAAGCCGAGGTATATCAATGGGCTATAGATTCTAATCTTCCGCACGTACATCTGGATCGATTGTTAAACATATTGCAAAAGTATTTTCCGGAATTACCGAAATCTGCCAAAACATTGTTGCGAACAAATGAAGCTAAGTATTTAATTACGCCAATCATTTCACACGGCGAGAAACGTGCGGAGTTTGTTTACTTTTCTATAAAAAATGGATTAGAAAAATTTATTAATCCGAAATTACATAATGACGCGGTGATCCATCTTCAATTTAATATTGACGGTGTTCAAGCGTATAAGGGCAGTTCTGTAACTATGTGGCCAATTTTGTGCAAAGTTTTTTTCAAACCGGATATTTACAAACCGTTTCCTGTAGCCATTTATTGTGGAGAAACAAAACCAAATAATCTAGAAAACTATTTTCACGACTTTGTAACTGAACTTAATCATTTATTAAGAAATGGGATTTTCATAGATGAAAAAAAGTTTGACATAAAGATACATTGTTTTATATGCGATACGCCTGCGAGATCTCTAATTAAATGCACAAAGGGCCATGCTGGCTACTGTTCTTGCGAACGTTGTGATATTGAGGGAAAGTGGAATGAAGAATTGCGAAAAGTAACATTTCCTTATAGCGAAGAAACAACAAAAAGAAACGATCGGGATTTTCGAGCTCAAAAATACAATAAACATCAAAATGGTATTTCTCCACTAACAAACGTCTCCAAACCACATTTAAATATGATTAGTTCTTTTGTTTTGGATTTCATGCACTTAATCTGCCTAGGTGTTATGAAAATGTTTTTAGACTTATGGCTCACAGGTTACACTGCATTCCGGTTGAAACCAATGTCTAAAAAAACTTTAGCCGATCGCATGGAATCCATTAAAAATCAAGTGCCAAATGAATTCCAAAGAAAACCGAGATCAATCGAATATATAGCTCATTGGAAAGCAACTGAATTTAAGTTTTTTTTGTTATATTGCGGGCCCATAGTTTTGAAAAATTTGCTGCCTCACAAATTATATCGGCATTTTTTATTGCTTCATGCAGCATTTAGAATTTTGTGTTCCGAAAAGTATGCCCTGTCCCGATTACGCTTAGCTAAAAAATACATTAAAAAGTTCACTTTTCAATCCACTGATTTCTATGGTTCAAAAGCGCAAACTATGAACATGCATAATCTTAACCATATAGCAGACGACGTCGAAAATTTACAGTGCAATTTAAATTATATAACTGCGTTTCCGTTTGAAAATTTACTTGGGACTTTTAAAAATTTCATACGATCAGGTAACAAACCGTTAGCTCAACTGTGCAGAAGATTACATGAAAAATATTTCATTTTTAACGATCAAGTCTGTATTCCTGATTCTGTGGAAATTTTAAAAACAAACAAAGTAAAAACTCACGAAATAATAATTCTAAAATATAATGGTTTTACGTTGAGTTGCAGCTTTCCAAATAATGTAATTTTGACAAATAGCGGTAATGTTTTCCAGATATCTGAAATGTTTGATGAAAACGAAAACATATTTTTAAAAGGGCATATATGGAAAACAAAAGGTTCTATTTATAATTATCCCTGCACATCAGATCAATTTCATGCGTTTCAAATGCATTGTACTCCATTAACAGTTCAATCAACTATTCTTTTATCTTCTGTCCAAAGTAAAATGGTAGTTTTAACTGTAGACTCAAAGGTTTATGCTTTACCACTCTTACATTAAAAACTGCACACGTTAATCATAAATTAGGTGAAACTATAAAACATTGGCACTCTAAAACTGCGCTCTATTTACGAAATGTAAATTGTTTATACTTTTAAGGTTTTAGCTTAACAAAAGCAAATGAATTGTAATTATCAAATAAACTGAATTTATTTACAAAAACTTTTAATTATGATATTATTTATAAAAAAACATGTGTTACTTATAGGTTAAAATTTATTTGTAATGAAAAAAACACTTAAATTAACAAATTATTAATAAAAGTAAAGCTTTGTTTTTTATTATTATAGCTGAACATTGTTTATATTAAAAGAAAATACGCAGTTGGATTTATGTGACAAAGTAGCTTAATGATCTCGGTGAACGTGACTTAGATTCAGGTATACGGTTGAAGCTGCGTGAGAGTAGCCCGGTCCCTAATACGGGGCCCTTTAGCTTAGCCTCGATGGATCAACCGGTAGAGCGACCGACCAACAACCTGCGACAAACTACAGCGTCCCCAACGTTCCGAGATCGATTCCTACTGCGAGCATTTTTTTCAAATAGTTATTTAAACCGTAAATGTTCAAAATATTTATAAATAGAAATTAAATCATAATATATTTGATTAGGGTCATTAAATGTTAAATATGCCACTAGTTTATACATATGCCATAAAAATTGTTTATAATTAATAAATTAACAATATGGCAAAAATGATATAAGCGAGTAGTAAAATAAAAAAGATAATAATATAAATATTTTTTTTTTTTAATTTATAATTATGTAATTAGAAATTCTAGTTATGACTAATTAGCACTAATTATATTTATAAATTAGAGCTAATTTGATTTTCTAATCAGCTGAAGTTAGAAATACTAAATAGCCGTAACTAGGATTTCAAATTAGTACTAAGCTAATTTTTGCGTGACGGTTTCATATTCCAGCAAATTAGCCAGAGCAGGGTTTTCTAGTTAGCCACAGTTTCCTAACAGGGATTTCTAATTCCCCACAGTTAGGGCTAATTTCAATTTCTACTAGGGGTATGTTTTTATTAAACAAAAATCAGAAATTTCAATAAATTTTTCTATTTAGGCGCCATTTTGTAATAATAATGGCATTTTTGAACAACTCGACCAATATATTCTTCAAATATAAACATTTTATGCACTTTTGGTTGAACAATTGATTAGATTCTCATACTATTTTGATACGAAAGAAGCAATTTAAAAAAAAATGTTCTTGATTTTTCAGTGTTTTTTTGTGTAAAATTCGCCATATTTAATTTCTCAGTGGAAAAAACTCGATTTTGACCCCGGAATCTGAAAGAGGATACTTTTTTCCATAGGAATACGTGTTCGATACACAAAATGTTCCCCGTTTTGATGATGAGAATAAAGCGCAAAGTCCAAGCAAAATTTTCGATGTTTTGGGCGTTAATGGGTTAATCAATTAAATTTTCTAATCGAAATTCGTATAAATTAATGTAAAAATTAAATATCAATCCAAGTATAAGTTTGTTTTTTGTATGAACAGTAGAAATTATGTATAATGTATGAATTATGTTTTGTTCAATGTATAGATTATGTTCTGGGGGAAAAAAACGCAACGCTTTGAAAAAGACGAAATTTCGAAAAGAAAAAATTATCGAAATTTGATATTCTTTTACATAATTGGTGGTTAATTCTCAGGTAAATGTTAAGAAAATTCATGATAATGCGTTTTTTTAATAATATTTCGTTTAAAAATATCGAAAAAACAGCCACAATGGAAAATTTGTTGAAAAAAATCAGAAAAGACAATTTTTTTTAAGTGGCCATAGCATGGCCATTTTAAGTCCAGAATGGGCGCTTTTTTAAATTAATGGGAATTGAATGAACTTTAAAATATCGCATTCTATTTGGCGTTTAAGTCCGAAAATAACAAGTTAACCCCCCTCCTAACCCCCATTCAACACTGCAAAATGGGTTTTTTTGTATTTTCTGAATAAATTTGTAAAAAAACACTGAATAATATAACAACGAGCAAAATACACTGATAAAAACCGGAAAAATTCATAAAAGATATTTTTTTTAAATGGCCATAACTTGGCCTTTTTAAGGCCGAAATGGTCGCTCTTTAAGCCATATTGTAGGGAATTGAATGAACTTCAACTGTAAAAAATTTTTCTTGTAAAGAATTATGAATTACGCCACGTCGAAACGTTCAAACTTCGACTATTTTCACCTGAAAAAACGCCCACTTTTGATAAAGGTTTTGAGGGTGTTTAATTAGGTCAAATCAATCGCTTGATGGCTCATTTTGTATGGGAGGGTTGTATCTCCAGAGGGTATTGGCAGTTTCTTCTCACGATGAAAATAAACGAAATGCGCCAAATTTGAAAATAGGCAATTTTCGACCAGATGGGCTCTTTTTCTGTGCCTAGTGTATAATTTATGTATGATCCATGATCAACATATGTGATCAATTCATCAAACATATGAACAATAATGAGAAATATATATTTTATATTTAGCTAATATATAACGCAAACATTATTATCAATGATCAATATATAATCTGTAGGTAATGCATGTATGACTTATATACACTGTATTATAGTACAAATAAATATAGAAAAATTTTTTCGCAATGCTGATTTTTGTGATTCGTGTTACAATTAAATTATTGTTACAATAGTGTTAATAACAAATTATTAAAAAGTTCGTCTCAATGATGAAGCGTAACTTTTAACTTTTTCGGCCGAAAAATAACAAAATTTTCCTCATTTTAACCAATAATTAATTTATTTTTCTGACAAGCAGTTATATTTACTGATAAAAAACAAACCTTGACAGCATTATACTGCTTATAACGTCCCCTTTTTAAGATGATTTTGGATTTAAAGTGCAGTGATACATGATCAGAATCATTATCTTCCGTAATTTCTATAAAACATTTGAAAATGTGCTATATTAGTCAATTTCCGGCGACGGCGCCGAGGCTTATTTTAGGTGACGCAGAAGCGAATTGAAAAATGAATGTTTCGTACCTAGGAATGAAAAGTGCATGAAAGCGAAGCCCGAAAGTAGACTATTCATTCCTTGGTGACGAATAGTTTTTGTCCGTTTCCTACGCGCATAAATACATTAGATAATTCCTAAATACAGAGGAATAAAAAACGTAAAAGAAGGCTTGCAATACGCTGACAAAAGGCTGGCTCGCGATTGAACGCCAGCTTTACGCCAACAAAAATTTTCCGACGCAATATATAATCTATATTGGATATAATCCAAAAAAAATATTGGCATTTTGTTCCCAAAATAATTGTAAGGGGACTGGGTCACGAAACTGCAACCTCCCCCTCCACCGATTTTAGTGAATAAGCATCGGAAATTCATAGAGAAAATTTCTGATAGACGGATTTTTTATTGCATTGTCCGTTTTAAAGCAATCCATCAATTTGTGAAAAATTGTCATTTTTCGTTATTTTTCGTCCCCTTAATATGAAAGCCTCTTATAATTAATGAAATAAGTTTCAATAAATAAGAAAACAATTTTATAATAATGTCTATAGTTTGGTTTGTTATTGTTGAAGAATCAGAAGACTCAGATGATTCGCAGTTATACAAATTCATACTTAGTACTGTCAGAGGACAAGACAATTGATCTTTAATTTCCGGTACACATGATGCATCATTCATTATTAATTATCTAAATTGTTCAAATTATTAATTCATATATGTATCTTATAAGAATAAATGATCACTACTTCGTTACTTAATATTATTTAAACTGTATCTTTTTGCAACATTTTTATAGGATAAGTATTGTATAATTATATCAACCACAAGAAACATAGATTTATTGATTACATTGACATGATTATTTTTATTTATTTATTTTTTTTGACAATGTTTCCTAAGTTATGTATATTTTGAGGTTTTGTTAATATAAAATTGTTAATTTTATTATTCATTTTATTGCCAATAATTTGTTATATATAAAATGTAGAACCACATAAAAATTGAATTTTAGCAAACAATTGTTAATGTTGCTAAGTTACATTTAAGGTGTTAAATTTCCCCGTATGACTGTACCTACGTTTTCGGTCCGAAGTTCCATAATTTAGTTTTTTGTTTAACAGTCGCAAAGCAAAATTAAATAAAATATCACTAAGAAAATATCTCGATTGAAAATTAGTGATATAAACGTTACTTATGTGAGACAAAATCCTGGCGGCGGAGTTTGTGCCATATTTGCACCAATGGTTTACACTAGTTTCACTCCAGTATAACACCATTTTCTGTGATGCAAAAGCGACCACAAGTGGTGTACTTGTTGGTGTAACTTTGCTCCAAAATAACACCAAATTTGCTCCATAAGTACACCAAAATCTATTAACCAAAATTTGCATTGAACTAAATTTATTATTGTTTTTATATTTTATATTTTTTCGGATTTTTGCACCACATGGTGCAATTCCATTGCAAATTTGGTGCAAAAATGGAATGGTTTTGGTGCATCCAAATTTTGATGCAATTATGGTGCAAAGTTGGTGAAAGATTTACTGGTGCAAAAATGGTGCATTTGTAGTGGCTTTTGCACCAATTTATCACCACGTTAACATCATGTTTGCACCAAAAAAAATTTACACCACACTTTTGGTGCAAACCCCGCTGCAAGAAAAGGTCATATTGAGAATTTTAATTGTGAAATAGATACAATAAATAAAAAGATCAAAATTTTCATCTTGTAAATATAAAAAGATATTTACAATCAATCAAAAAATTAGTGATATAAACGTTGCTTATGTCAGACAAAAGGTTATATTAAGAATTTTATCTGTAAAATTTTGGTTTATCTTTTACCTTAATTTAATAACTGTGTAATTAAGTAATTAATTATATTAATTAATTGATATATCTGAATGATATGTTATGGAATGACTAACAAATCAATAGTTTTTATGAAGCTGTCATTACCACATATTAAATCCGATGAATTTCAGAAGTACATGCATTTTTTAAGAATTGCAAAGCCATTTCTTCGAATTTCTCGTTGAAGTAATAATGACATCAAACTGAAAACTTTTTCAAACACTTTGAATAACAAATTCACATAACATAAAATCTTTACCAGAATGTTTATTTTGCCTGTCAAAATTATTTTCGAATGACGTTCTTTAAAACATTTGAACTGCGTGTAACTTCACACTGGTTATTTGACACGTTTAACGTTGCTACCCAGTCAAATATTAAAGTTGGTCAAAAACTTATTTTGAGTTGTTTTATTTACTCAAAAAAATGGCAGATGAAGTGAAATCGTGGTTCCTCATCTATTGCAAGGCTGACGATTCGCACTCAGTCGTTCCTGCGAAAGATGTCATACATCGTTCAGACGTTGAAATTGGCGATGCCGTGAAATTTTTCTTTAATGAAAAAGAGTATGTCGGAAAGGTAAAGAATTTGGGAGGTAATAAAAAATAAATTGAAATTGATATAATGTGATATTTTATGGTTAACTAAATACTTGATCCGAAATATAGGTGACAGTTCTTTTGATATGTTGATTAAAGAAATGAATAAAAAAAATCGAGAGCGAAATTCTAAAATTCCGAAGGTAATTTTAAAATTGTGTATCAGTAAAAAAAGTAACATTGATATTTCTAATAATTATTCAAACATTTAATAAAATGAAACGATTAAAAATAAAAACGAAAAAATTAGAATCATATAAATTAAATATATTTTAGTTTATTACTAATTTATATAACATTAATGGTAGGAAAAAGTACAAAAAGCAAGGACTACGAAAAGATCAGCTCCTGCAGGATTTAGCTCTATCAATGAACCGATTCTCAAAAAGCAAAATGTGACACAATTGGTAACTTATATGTAATTTAATGTATGTAATATCCGGTTTAACGAGTATTTATTTTGAATTTTTTAAAAATATATTTGCGAATGATCTTCATGTGATTTAAGTAAAATAATATTTTTCAGAATGATAACCTTATGTACAACCCTTTTCCCATTACACTTTTTTAATTATATTTAATATTTCTTATACATATTTTTTCAGTCAATCTTTTTTTCGTTTTTTTTTAAATTAAAACTTTTGAATTTAACCGAAAAATTTTGATCTCTGTTTTTAATTTTTAATATCAAGCTTAAATCTTAAACTGCAAATAAAATCAACATTCTTTAAATAAGAACTTATATATAGCCTAATACAGGTAGATTTGATAACCTTGAATTTTAGTATTAAAATCTGTAGTTGAAATCTGATATAAATTTATCTAACATTTCTAAAAATGTTCAGACTTCAAAGATGAACAAAAAACCCTTATCAAAAAAAGGTACTAAAGATGACTTCTTGTCCAGCGAAGAAGCCGAAAATGACACCGATGATAAAAAAATTTCATCTTATTCTGAAACAATATCAAAAGTAAGCGTACTTTTGTATTATTTTCAAAACTTTGCATTATGTTTGTATAATTACATAAACATTAATACATCATTTAAATTAAGTCACCGTCAAAATATTCAAATTTATAAATCATATTTATATTATTGTTGCGAAATACAAAATTAATAGATTAATCTTCTTAAGGAAAGTTGTTATCGGCTCATTTTAAAAAATAGCTTAAATGCATTTTTATTTTTAGATATTTTGTAATTTATTAAAATTATGAAAAAATTTGATAAACTTAGATTTTTGTATATTTACAGACTCGAAAAACCTTCAAAAAATCCTTATCGAAAAATGATAATGACGATATTTTGTCTATCAGTGACACCGAAAATGATACCAATGATAATTCGGATAAATTGCTTTCTAATATAAAATCAACTGTAAGTGTGCGTATGCGTAAACTACAAAACTTAAGATTTTCATAAATACTGATAATAAATACAGATTTTATAATTCTATATTACAATATACATATATAGTTATATATTTTGAATGACTATGTCTATAGTTGTTGCTAAGATTTACGGTTACGGGTCATGCTTATAGTTAAGGGTTAGAGCTTATAGTTATACTTATTGATAATGTTATTAATTATGGCGATGGTTACAGATTCTGGTTGAGTACTATAGTACTGTGTTATGGTTAAGGATTATGGCTATGGCTATGGTTATAGATCATGGTTATAGGTTATGGTTATGGATTATGGGTTATGTTTAGCGATTATGACTATAGTTAGAGATTATGGTTATGAATTGTAGTTATAGCTTACGGGTTATGATAAAATTATGGTTTATGCTATAATTATAGTTTATAGTTATTGGTTACAAGTTATGGTTACGATTATTGCTTATGGTTATGAATTATAGCTTTTGCATCATATTTTGTTCTAATATTCCAGAATTCGGTTGCTCATGAAGAAAACTCGTCACAGGA